>JABUQX010045120.1:2500-15000 GCA_015478945.1 Trachelipus rathkii | reverse complement strand
GAAAATATGTGTAAGGTGTAGTCTATATACCTATATATAATATATGAGTGATATATAGATATATATATATATAGTGAAATATATATAATATATACTAGGTATGTAATAGAATATAAATAGTGTACCTAAATATGTGTATATATAATCATAGGGTTTACACACATTAGAGAGCTGAGAGAGAGAGAGAGAGAAGAGGAGAGATGAGAGTGAGAATCTTATTTTTTTCAAGATTTAGATAATATAGTATTGTGTTTTGTCCCTTAGTTATTTATTTGAGCTTGTATTGAAAATTTTAATTATTTAATATATTAATGAGAGAAGATGAAATGAACAAGCTGCCTATAAGTTAGGAAAGTATATCTATATATAAATTATATTTTGATACGAAGATGGATGTTTAGCAGAATCAAAGAAAGGAAATATGTCAGTTTGAATGTCATTATTAAGTAAATGTTCGAAATTCTTTAAGTTTATTATAGAGAATATACCTCCGCGGAACCTTGTGACCACCCAACAGAATTCAGAGTAGAGAGCCAGAGAAAGAACACTTGATCACGTAATAATAGTAGTAATAGGGACCAAAAAAAATATAAAGTATATATACATATATATATTATATATATATATAGAGGATAAAGCATATGTAAATAAATAAATAAATAATGTAAATAAACACCAAATAGCAGGATAAGGTATATAGTTATAATTGTAAAGATTCTTCTTTATACCTAATTAGAAGTAGTAATGAAAGATAGTAAAGAGAAATCATAGTATATATATATAGTTTGAAATGACTCCCCATGTTTTCGATTCACGAGCCGCCACTGAATATATATATATATATATATATAATTTAAATAATAATAATTAATTAATATAATAATTAATAATTAGTATAATACTATCTTCTAAAATATTCGTAAAAAAGAATGAATATAAATTTAAATAAATTATAATTTAATTATTTATTAATTAATATAATAATTAAAATAATGATAATATTTTAAATAAAATAATAAAATAATGATAAGGTCAATATGATACAATATGTAATATCGTTATATATGCATGAACCGGATGTCTGATACATAGCATAATAGTCATCGACTACTGGCGAGACGGTCCAAGATGCTTGCTTTCATAGGATCTACAAAAAAAATGTCATCCGGTTTTGAACGAAATAGACCTTCATATGGGTCAGGGTGGTCAAAATGTTTCAGAAGGGAGCAGAAATGATTTAGGTGAGGGTCTCTGTAATAGTCAATGGACTGCTGGATAGTCGAACAACACCATGTGCTAAAGTCTCTCACCAAGAACGATCTTCCCGCTCTTAAGCATAGGCATAAGTATCCGTGTGTGAAACAACTAAAAGATAATACATAGTAAAAAAATAATAACACCTCTCCTCTTATTCTGCTGCGTGATAAGAGCGGAATATTTAGTATTGTGGGTCGAGAAGGTGAAAAGATAACACTTTTCCCGAGTGCGGTCAATAGAAGTCAAAGCGCTTAAACTGCTTTATAATTTGTTGTAGCAGCTAATCTTTTTGAAAGGTTATATGGATCTCTTGTCCTTTGAAGAAGAGTAGGTGAGGAGGAAGAGAAAATTCTTCGCATAGGCACTCAATTAATGTAAATTACAATTCAATTTTCATATAAATATATGAACATAATAATTTTTGTCAAAGGAAAGAGTAAGAGAAAGTTAGGTACTATTTAAGATATTCTTAATATTAAACCTGTCGATGAAGATATGGCAAAAGAATTACGGATAGAAGACGTGCGGGAGTGCGGACTTTCACAGGAAGCGGAGGTTTGGATGGTCTGAATTATGGTGCGGAGAGCACTAACGGACTACGTTTTCTCGAGGTGCGGAGGTGCGCTAGCGGTCTACCCCTAAATATGAGCGTGGTAGCCCACTCTGATATATATATATAAATAAAATTATATATATAATATATAACGAATATAACCTATAAGTAAGATGCTAAGGGGTGAGTATAGCCTATAAGGATGAGTGCTACATAAACTATTATATAGTCACTAAAGTAGTGAGGTTCCATATACTATATATAGTAAAGGGTAGCCATAAGGTGGATATGTTTAGTTAGTAGGTAAATATATAAAGGTTAAGACCAAAGAATAATAGCGAAAAAGATAGTGTAGATCATGAGGGTTCAGGAGGTATATATTAGGGTCAGTAGGGCGTGCTTTGGTTATAGTAGATAGGGTACTTAGATACTATAAGCTAGTAGACTACGAACGGGACGCTCGATTGTGCCACTCAGTAGCATGATATTATCTAATACCTCAGTATATAGTGAGACCTACCGCGCCGGTATATAGACGTAGTATAGGTAGCAGTGAGAGAGTCATACTATGTGTAGATAAAATAAATAAAGATATAGTAAATAGTAAGTAAAAATAGTAATCACAGTAATAAATACGAAAAGTACAATATTATATAGGTATATATATTTATATAGTGAGGTCACTACTACGTAGGTATAGCTTATGTGTAGTATGAGGGAAATTAGTAAAATAGTATGACACTATAGCTTATGAGGGTAGTATAGATATATATATATGTATATAATATACTTTATCATTAATAAATATATAGTCCTGTTAGTGACCACTAGGCTTAAAAGAAACTGCGTTAATGGAATGAAATCCTCCCTGTGATGACCAGGTACACAAACATTTACCTGCCTCAAAACTCAGAATTACATTTGTTGTTCACTAGCACAACCGTTAACTTCCATGTCCCATGGAGTAATGACGCTGCTTTTTGCTCTTGTCGCGCGCAAGGCAAGGCGGGATGTTAGGTTTTCCAATTTGAGTCAGAGTTTGAATAATCGAAGGGTCGGGTCAAGCGTAAAAACCTTATACTATAAGGAGGAAGGATGTCAGAGAGTGCATTTAGGAAGCATGCGCAAGAAGAAAAGGTGGAGGGATGCGAACGAAGAGTATACCAATGCCTAATTGTTAGATAGCATTATGTATACGTTCAAATAAAACGTGCCTGTTATTTTAAACTCGTGCCGCCCACTATAAGCGACCCCGCCGCTTGTAGAAAAAGGAAGATGTAAGGCTGCTTGTACCTTCAAGGAGTAACTACAGTGCAGGAACTCTCAAGAATAACCGTTGCATGATGGCTAATCAGTGCGTGAAAAGAATACAACAGTATTCGTAAAGGAACAAAGCAGGGTGGGCATAGGCATGGGTGTCTAGGAGATATGTAAAGCCGAAGAGACGCCGAAAAGGATGGGGGCGAGGGAACGTGGCAGAGGTCTGATCTGATGCAGTGTAGTATCCCGTAAGGCCTGCATGCTGGTCAGGTGCTAAGCGTGTATTCGAACGTTGGATGTGGGTACAGCCTGAAGTGGGATGTTCTCAGCTGGGTTCGACACCTCTTGGTATGCATTCTCCTAAAACCAGAGAGGGATATACTCTTTTGCGATCCAAACAAAGTAAGCGAGACAAGGACAGAGAGGAAAGATGGTTTGGAGAGTCCTCCATCCGATATTAAATCCCATCGCGAGATAAACTTGTTATCCTGTGTGAACCAATTGTACGGCTGTACGGACCAAGATGAGATTAGATAATAGTGGGTTGGTGGAATAAGAAAGTAAATGCAAGAGAATTATATAATTAACTCAAAGATGACAAAGTCATGCTCGCATTCCAATTGAAATCTATGTGATAAATGCCTCTCCTTCATGAAGCGTTTGATAGACTTCTAGTGGAACAAAGAACTGAGAAGTAGATGTATAAAGATTAATAAAGAGAGCAACATAGATAAGAAGTTGAGACAAACATGTATCAGAGTGTGACAAGAGAAATTAAGAAAGAAAGAGAATGATGTTAATATCTAATTATACCAATCATGGATTGGATTTTAATATAACTCCGAATGACATTGAAGCAAAAGAAGTGATAAGCACACACGAATGGGGTAAATATTGTAGAAGAACGAATAGTCATAGACGTGTGTATAGAATGGGTTTCTCACATTGCGATGAAGCCCTAGTTTTTTTCTTGAGAAAGAAATAAGTGTGAATGCCTAAGGGACAGGAATATAAAGGTTCCAATACTTGTTATCTACAATGGACATATGATAAAATTACACTTGTGTGTGAGAAGTTACGCGATCCAGGGGCTTAACAAGCTACGTGAATAGTAGCGGGATCATCAAATGGGAGGCAAGAGCACTTAGCCCGAGCTGGATCCTGAGTGGACAAAGCTGGCCTGAGTTTGCCCCGCGCTCACAGTAGTCAGACACAGAGGGTGGTAAGGCGGAATGGGTAGAAAATAGAAGCAAGGGGGGGGCGAGTGTGTGGTGGCGAATTCTTTAAGAGTAAGAGTGTATTTCCGTTGACCAAGTTCACGAAGAAATAATGTTTGGTCATGATGAGCATCGTACTCGAACAAGAGATTGATGTCGAATGGTGGAAGATGAGTAGGGAAAGGTATAAGTTTATGAGAAGTAAATTTCTTTCTACTGAGATAAAAGGAATTAATGTGATTAGTTCATAACGGCAGTAGTTGATTGCGAGAGTCCGGAAGGAGATAAGGTAATAGAGAGATTGGATATGTCTTTGTTTCTGAGGAGTATAACCGTGGTGCAGTTTTTGTTTCTGTGTTCATCCTCCAAATACAAAAGCGTAATAGGAATATTGGAGAAAAAAGTCTCGAGTGGTGCTTTTGTAGAGAAGGTAAGAACAAGTTTGAAATGTTTCTGATCAAGAACCAATTGATGAATATTGGATGCCTATGTTGTTCACAGTTGGTTGTGGGAATCGATAATAAAGGTAATTTATATGCGATCGGGGTGATACTTCCATATGTGATTTTATGATGATATAAATGGGTAGCGCCAAATCCATAACACTTGGATTGAGAAGGCATATCAGTTTTTAGTCAGAGCCCAACTATTGGTACATGGCGTATAAAGTTGGCGATCAACATGAAAAGGAGGATATTCGACTTTAACTTGCATTCTTTTATAACCGAGTAAATCAATAAATTGATGTGGAAGGAGCGTGTAATTGCGCTAGGTAGTGTTCACATGCTATTACGAGTAGATTGTGTTACACTGTTATCCGTTGGCGGCGTACAAAAAGAATGTTGAGGAGCGTCTCCTTGCCGAGAGCTCAATTAAGCGCTCGTTCTTTTTGTTGATCGGTGG
Organism: Trachelipus rathkii; assembly: GCA_015478945.1. Lineage (NCBI taxonomy): Eukaryota > Metazoa > Arthropoda > Malacostraca > Isopoda > Trachelipodidae > Trachelipus > Trachelipus rathkii. The sequence continues at coordinate 9,810 of JABUQX010045120.1, read as the reverse complement.
CTGAAGATCACAGTTTGAAATATCACTCACTGCGAAGTTAATTTTAGTGTCCGAAAACTTTGGTCCGACGGGGCGAACTGGTCTTTTAGTTGAATTTCCCAGTATTAAACGTTGAGCTCTTTGGCCTTACTGAAGACATTCAGAGGAAGTTAGCTTCGCTGAATTTAGAAGAACTGTGTCCTTTGATATTATACTAGACTTAGTTTGTCTTAAGTTAGCTTAGTTTCTTTTGATTATGAGGACATCTCTCAAATAAGTAGCGGTAAATGGATAAAATCTAGAGATTCTCTTCTATAAAAAAGAAGCTAATACAATTCAGCCGGGATGCGATATAGAACTAACCAGGTTAGGATTTTGTTTCTTCGTTTTCTATTGCAACAAAGGTATTTGGACATGTCCAAGTATGGGATGAGTGAGTAGAAACAAAATCAGTTTTCCGAACTTCATTTCTGAAATATTTAGCCATTTTGAAATACTTTATAATTTTTCGGATAATATTGTACTAATAGTTGTAGGCCTAAGGATAATGACAAGCTGAGGTTCTGAAACGGTGTGGAATTAATGGTAGTTTCTGAGGAATTAAAAAAGGGCTATGGATATTACTAAGGAAATCTCCTTTTCTGAATGATCCAAAAGAATGCAAGTATTACTTGATAAAGGATATTTTAATATGAACTGAAGAAATTCAGAAAAGCAATGTTACTACTTGTTAGATAGATTTAGGTTAAGATCTGATAAAACTGTGATTAGTTAACTTATTTTTCGATACTAAAAGTTAAGGAATAATATCCGGAACAATATACAAATACGATAATGTTAAGTGGTTTCTCAAATATATGTTGAAGTTTACATGTTTCTGGTGTAGCTATATTTTTTTCATGGATGAACGATTTTTTTGCGGTTTTTCTGTTGGTTATAGTATTGTGGTGATTTTAAAGGAAAATTTGCGTGTGTCATCCGTCCGTTGGAGATAGACTGTACTCCTGTTCTTAAGACTTATTATTTTTAAAAAAATAAGCAAAAATATAATCTAATGAATCTAATCCAGACTAAGTATTAACCAAACTAAGTATTAATTTTAAGCAAACAAAAAAAAACTATAAACGATATCTAAAATTATAAGAACATAGGAACTGAATTGTTCCACCTTTCGCGTTTCTTTCTTTTATACTAGGAGTACTTTCCCGTATCTTAATTCCCAGTAGTGTTCGTCTTAATTCTAGGAGTACTTTCCCGTATCTTAATTCCCAATAAGAAAAACCTATTTGAAAGAAACGTTTGGTCTGAGTTCTTTTAACATTATAAGCAATTCAAATTAACGAACTAATAAGTTAATTTACGCAAAATTACTAATCCAGACTAAGTAGCTTAATTTAAATTGATTTGTTAATCCAAGCTACAGTATTAATCCAAGCTAGATCACTTAACCTAATTTGATTTGTTAATCCAAGCTAAAATACTAATCCAACTAGATCACTTAACCTAAATTGATTTGTTAATCCAAGCTAAAATACTAATCCAACTAGATCACTTAACCTAAATTGATTTGTTAATCCAGACTAAGTATTTTATCCAAAAGAATCTATACAAATGAAAAATGTGCGTAGACAGTTTCTTAAACCTAAAGAAAAATCAATGCGAATTAATAGTTGGGAGGCAAATAATATGTTTTATTTCCTCTAACTATAGTATTCAAATCTAAAGTAACAGGCGGAGGTTGGACCATAGGAGTCTTCACTGTAGTCTCCGTGGTGTCCTTTGCCTCGGCCTTTTGTAATGTTTGTTCTTTCATATTCATTCTATGTGTATTGACTTTTATTGTTACCCTGGCCCTCTGGTGTAGATATGGTCTCGGGACCAGAAAACAATTGGTGCGATCTATTACGACGGATCTTGTTTCCTAATATCTTAATGACGTTCCTTTACGAGTGCGAAATTAACTACGGTAATAGAAGTATTGGAGATAGTCTCCATAGCTTATTCTAACATAATAAAAGTAAGAGATATTTCTCAGAGGGAAGGAATTCTTGGGTAGGATGTATATATAAATATTATATAAGATCACACCAGTAGGCTTCACATAAATCTCAAACCTTCAATGTTCGGTGGTTTTCTTAAATGAAGAATTTAAGTTGTTGAAAGAAGATAATCGTGCGTTAGGATTTTATTCTATAGCTGCAAAAACGATTGAAAGCAGAAGGTAATAATTATGTAAAGTTAGCGAAGTAGTATAATAGATGAATAATCTTATAACTCGCACACCCAAACTTTGGATTTATATTGCTAACGGTGATGTTTAGTTTAAGAAGACTATAATATCTAGAATATACAGGTTGAACATTTTAGTATTTAGCAGGATTAAAATTATTGACTCTGTCCTTGAAGTTTAAGCTCAATTCATATTTTCACTCCATTTCTAATTTTAACATACTACACCGAGCAGGAAATTTTACTATATCCTAAAATAAAATACTAAAATGAGTAAAATAGAAGAGAAATATGTGAAAGTATATAATAGTTTTAATAATTTATTATAGTAATAATAGTTGCAATTGTCATATTAATATTATTATAATTGTTATATCAATTATTGTAATAAATATATTTCTTTTTTGTACCTATATTATATAATATATATAATATTAATATATATATATATAATATAAATATATAATTATATAATTAATATATTAATATATATATATATAATATATAAATTTGCTTAACTTGTATTGTAATATTTTTATACATTAATGTATATATTTTAAAAAATATATTATAAATATATATATATAAATGTAGGGATTAGAACAGACAGCCTCATCCGTAAAAATTATAGAAGCTTACCTAACCCTAAATAAAATATTAAACTCATAATAATAGTCGCAAATACTTGATCTGAAGTCATAGAAATTTTTGGTAGACATTAATTCGTTTATCTCTTAAGTAAGTCTCCTTCGTGGACTAAAAAAGAAGGTCCTTGTAGTGTACTCACATAAGTTAGTTAAGAGGCAAATAAAAAATATGAACAATCCGAAAAAAACTATAGAGTTCTTCTTGTGGCGTTAAGTGAGTCATTAATGATTACGAAAAAACAAAATCCTAGCTCGTAACAAGTCTTCCTCTTAAGACATGGTTCAGTGTAAAAAAGGTAACTGCATCCCTGATAACATTTTCAAGGAAAAACTTTAAGTACACCACGAGTTTCTTCGTAAATCAAGCCAGAAATACGCTTGACGCCACCTCGGCGAGCGAGACGACGAATAGCTGGTTTGGTGATACCCTGGATGTTATCACGAAGAACTTTTCTGTGACGCTTGGCGCCTCCTTTTCCAAGTCCTTTACCTCCCTTGCCACGACCAGTCATGATTGAATATTAACTCTTCGTACGTAAAAGCAAAAACGAAATGTATAAAGCCTTGACAAGTCTCGTATTTATATACAAGTCCCCGCACCGGAAAAGTACTTCCCCACCCTTTTATATACGTATTATTTTTATCGTGTGTATAGTAGATATAAGGACTATTTGAAAATTGATGTCTTAAATTTACCTAGTTGGAACTTTTATAAGAAAATTCAAACACGTTTATTCCATTAAAAATGTTAGTTTTAGAACATATAAAAGAAAGATCGAGGTTTGTTTGAGCTGATGTTTATTATTACGTTTATTCCATTAAAAATGTTAGTTTTAGAACATATAAAAGAAAGATCGAGGTTTGTTTGAGCTGATGTTTATTATTTCATTTAAAATGACTACCGTAAAGGTTGCGCACGTTCGTTTGTTTTCCCATGAGCCTATTCATTACTTGATGAGTAAACGGTTTCGTCCACCAAACGACGTACAGATAGGAGGGAATACTTCCCCAATCGTGCCCGTCCGGGGAGTAGGAGGAGGAGGAGGAGAGGTGGGAGGTGGCTGGTATACCGAACCCGGTGCCGCTTATATTGATTCTCCGCCTCTTTTTTCCCATCGACCGAGTTTGACCGTTTAAGTAGAATTCCCTCGTTATGGTCGTGACGGATTTCGTGTGCGACGGGGAGCGCGCGTACCTGTACTCGAAATTCGGGTACCTTACGTTGTAAACGTATTGTTTCGCTCGGCTACCACGTTCGTTCAATCGCGTGTACCTAATGGGCGGTAGGTTATAGTAACTTTCCGTGACGACGATTCCCTCCGCCAATTGAAAACTTTCGCATAACGAGTGCGTCGCAGCTGGAGTAAAAAGCGGAAATGGCGCGATTTCCATTAAGGCTCGTTTCGGACCGATGTTTTCGGAAAACGGTAAAGACAAGAGGGGCTGCGGGGCCGCGGTATTCGATATCGATATCATTGCCCTAATATCCAGATGGTCAGGTAGAACATTCGATGGGTCTTGTTTGTTCGCGACGTCGTTACCTCGGTCGTCGGTGTTGCTCTTGCAATAGTGGCGATTAACGACGTGAAAGGATAAGGGCGTTCCTCTCTTTTTATTTACGAAGAAAAATGTAGAATCGTCCGGAGGAAACGAACCGCGGAATAAACTTTTGTAGCACGTATCCGGTTTTATAAAATGGGTCGCGTAAACCAACTCGCCACTTTTTAAGGATACGCCGAGAAAGGGGGTTTGCTCGAACCAAGCCCTCGTCGGCGGCGGCGATGAATACTTCGACACCATCGACGAGAAAGAAAAAATCTTCGGCGTCATCGTTTCGTTCACGACTCCGACGCAGAGATCTAGAGCCATATTATTGACCTTAAAGTTGGCACGTGTTGAGGAATAGGGAGAATCCGCGTCGCTAACCGTCTTTAAAATATCTGCCAATTTTTTATCCGAGAGCACGATTTCCCTTTCGTATCCGCTTCTTAATACAGTTTCGAGCGAATAGATTTGTTCGTATACGGCGTCGTCGGTGTCCGAATTATAGGACAAAGCCCACCCGCGCGGAAAGTCTCGGTTTCCGTAGTCCGTTTTCCAGAGAAGAACGTAATGCTCCAGCTCGTTATTCGGGTTTAGCATTGTCGAAATTTTTCCTTCGGAGACGTCCTTCGCGTCGTACTCTATGTAAAAGGACCTAGAAAACGACGAGGGTGAGGAGGAATCGGCTTCCGTTTCGAGAACCCGTATGTTGGATAAAAATTTACACTTTTCTGCCAATCGAAGAGGCCTTCGATACGGAGGGAGGGAAACTGGTTTTAGATTCGGAAATTTGTCCACGTACTCGTTCCCTTCAAAAATACCGTCGGGGTAAGATACGTAGACTTCTTCTTCTTCTTCCTTCTTCTTTTTCCCTTTTTCTTCTTCTTCTCAAATGCGTCTCGGGATTCTTCGTGGTTTTTAAACGGAATCAGTACAAGAAGGATAGGAGGCAAGTCCTTTTCGATATTCCAGCCACGGCCGTACACAGTTAAAAAGAGATAATAAATTTCTAATCTCACTTTTTCCTTCAGTACAAAATTTTCATCGGTATCACGGTCTACCACCAACTATTTCTGACGCCCATCAGCTAACCCTACCCCAAAGTCGCGGCCTGCGTCTGATTGATCACAAAAATGGCCCGCCATAAGGGTATTGCGGCCTGAGTCGTAAAAACGGTGTCTAGGAATTAACATAAAGAGGGAACAAGTTTTTTAGGCGGGCCGGAACGAGAGCGAAAGCCCGAAAATTTTCGGTCTAGTAACAATATTCTACTTTAATCTATCAACGATAATAAGAATTCGTACACCGCAAGCTAGGCTCAACAGAGAAGATGCGAGACCATTTTTGCCAACCTTAAAAAAAAACGTTTGGATCGTACGAGGGTAAGACGGGGAGAGTGGGCCCTGGTTTTCCCACGCCGAATCGACGAGGTCACGCTTTCCCTGATTTGATTAAAAGTTTCTAATATCTCCCACACCTTCTAGCGAAAAAAGGTTTCCCGTTTTTGGTTTTATTCAAAACAAGGCCCTCTATTCATCAGGATATTGCGGGGATATTTTTCGCCGACGCTCAGTCTATGACTTAACTCGACCTGGGATATCGTGGGTATTAAATCGAGGTTCGTGTCCAACATCGTCGTGGTCGTGGTCGTTCGAGCGTCGTCGAAATGGGTAGTGTTAGTAGTAGTGGTAGTAGTAGTAGTAGTAGTAGTAGTCTTTTTCTCTATATAACTTAAAATTTTATTTAGAAAAACGTTTTTCTTCAACGAAAAACTTTTAATACTCTTATAGATAAAAATCATTATCGTCGAGCAAAAAATACATATAAAAAGAATAATCGCTAATAAAAAGTAATCCGTATTTTTAGCTTTATTCTCACTAGGCATTTTATTGTTATTATAATATCGTTATGTTGCGATCGCTATCTTATGAAAAATAAAAGTAAATTGCTCATTTTTGCTCCCGAAAAAAATATTCTTATTGATAGAGTCGGCTTAGAATAAATAGATTAGGAAATTCTCTCGAGAAAAGTCTTGAGCTCGGCATCTTTTTGCAGATATCGACTCAAATGGGAAGGCGTTATCTTTTTCCGATTTTCCAACGACGAAACTTTTATTCCTCCTTCTAGAATTTCTTTTATCAGGAATTTGATAACCGCCGCGAGATAATGAGCGGCATTTTCCTCCACTCCACGGCCGCTTTCTTTCACCAATCCCGTGTACAATTTTTCCGCTAGCTCCGTTTCCGTATTCATCGCTTCCATCTTTTTTGAATATAAATCGGCGGCCCGCAAAGAGAAAAGTGTTTATTGATTAAATTTCTAGTGTCGGTAAACGCGCCGCTGAACATCCTCCTTTTCCTCCTCCTCATTCTACTATCATTCCCTCCCTCCTCTCCTCATCTACGCCTATTGCTATTTCGTTTACTCGAAAGTTAAAGTCGTCGGGATTATCGGCAAAAACGACGTGACCGGCGTTTTTTATAGCTATTATTTTCACATTCTCGCGCTCGTTCCAAAACTCGAAAGCGGGAGAATAATTCACCCAGGTGTTCTCGCCGTAAATAAAACGTCACGGGAACGCTTCGAGGAATAAGCGGCATGCGCTCGCCCATGGGATTTCTGGCGTGCTGGAAACTGCAAACCATGGACGCGAACGCTTCTTCCCCGGTGGGGTTCAGCATGTTGCGGTAATAGTGGTGCTCGTCCAGCGGACTTTCGAATTTCTTCGTACTTTTTGGGCCCCTGAGACGTTCGAAGAAAAATGGGTTGACGGGTAATCTAATCACGTTTCGGAGGAGCTTCATCCAAAAGGGTTGTTCGACTAATCCCCAAGGATCGACCAGAATCGCGTGACTAATTCTCTCCGGGTAGTTCATGGCGTAGGAAGCGGCTAGGTAACCGCCGAACGAGTGA
>JABUQX010045119.1:0-39850 GCA_015478945.1 Trachelipus rathkii | reverse complement strand
GTACGGAGGAAAGCGTCTAAGGGATTTGACAAGCCAACGCAAAGCAGTTAGTTCTTTATCAATCACTCAATAATTTCTCTGAGCCCATTGAAGGTCATAGAAATAAAAGCAATTGGTTTGCGCTTCGTCTTGGATTGAGAAAGGCAAGCAAGCCCCGAGGTTAGCATCTACAGTACTCCATGGGAGAACCTCTGGAGCTATATGAGAACTAACAGTGGATTTACTAAGGGTCCTTACTTGATCAAAGCTGCTGACCTCCGGCGTCCATTAAATGGCTAGCACCGGCCCGCGCGTAGAAAGCTACTCACTGCAGAAGTTGGCAGTATGCGCTGAAAAATTACCATTCAGGAACTGGTATTGTTTAACGCGTCGGACAGGAAATTCTAACGCTCCTTTGAGATTTTTCTGAAGGGGAAGTATACCAGTCTGTGATATTTGGTGACCCACATCAGTACGGCAAAGCCTGGTTTTACTGGGTTTAAGTTTATACCCATTTTCTTAATGCAGCAAGGACACGACAGGTAGCTAGATGATTCCTCTATGGTTTTTGACTGAGGATAATAATTCATCTAAGTATATCATACTTGGACCATGGATCCTCTAACCCAGCATCATTCACGTGAAAATGTTGCGGGACCATTTTTACTCAAAGGGTTTAAATACTCATACTGAGCAAATGGGTGGAAAAGCAGTTTTTTCAACCTTGGGTTCCATGGATGATTAACACGGACAGATCAAGGTTGTAAAATATTTATTACCATACATATTTAAATAATTTATTAGGTTAGTAAAGGTAAGGAATCTGTTTAGTTAACATATTTAATTTCTGGTAGTCTTACATAAACGTCCTGACGTCATGTATGCGTATGGATTCACACACAGAACGTTTTCACAATGTATAACTTATCTGCTCCAAAGTTCATGACATTGTTTTCTTATTTCTTGAGCCACAGGGACCTGGAAGACGTATGGCTAACTCACAGGGTCGACCAGTTTCTACTTGATTTGTGTTGATATTGTGCCACTCAACGTCGTGGTCAGAACTTGAAGGAGCGTTTATGTTTTAAAATACACTGCGATTAATCGTTTCTTTTTCGAGTCCAGAGATAGGAAATATCGCAAGCAAAACCTCTCCTCACTTAGTGGGGAATACGTTGTTTAAAGTTGATTTGGAATTCCCTTACTGGTAGTATAATATGTAGACTAACGTATTCTTCGAGGGAAAACTACCCTTTCTAACATAATGAGGTGTATCGGAAGGATTAGAATAGAGCGATTCTAACACGAATTCGCATCCAATAACAGGAAATTGGTACACGGATCCTTGGCTTGATGATGAACCTACCAAGGCAGAAGATTTCAGATGAAGGAAACTTACATCATCTGACAGAAACGGGGGACATTTTTGGAATTAACCGTGATGTATTAATATAATTATCCGTGCATCCAGTTTGGTTTCCACTGTAATGGTGATCTTATCATCATTAAGAATTTCATTATTTCCCGCGTAGTTAAGTCTGGGAGAAGGTCATTTTCTTTTAAACGACAGCCCCTAAAACTAACGGAGCTGGCATAAATTCCTGGGGACTACCAACAATGACGGTTTAGAGTACATATAACGTAGAAGTGAAGTTCATTCAGTATAAGTCAATAGGTACTGGATGTTTCGGACAGTACATGTGGCATTAATTTTATATCTACATGAGGGCGTAAGGCAAGTTCATCAATGTTCACGCCTCGGTTATGTTCGTGCTCATAACTAATTCCACCATGTTACCATACAAACGTAGAAACAGAGCTGTTGGAACCAAAGCGATGAAGACAATCAGAGGGTCCTCTTAAAGAGTACAATGGTCCAATCGTCGCGTAGGGATTCTAAGGTTTGCTTCATTTCTAAGGGAGGTTTCCGGCAGATTCGGGAATAATTTCTAGAAGTTTTAAGATTTTTTGTGCCTCATCATCATTGACTGATCGATAAGGGTATTCTCCACCAGAGACTCAAGTCCGGGGAGACCAGGAGTTTAAAGGGGGATCATATCGCACCTCATCATTAACGCAAGGGTTTAAATTTTTACTTGCAGGTAGGGATGGTTCCACTTGCTTGGACGATGGAGGCCTGTGATTGGTCGATATATTTGAAGAATACGACCGGGAATATACTTTTTCAAAGGGAACAGTTCAAGAAGGATCGTGGTCATGATTATGGGACTGGGGAGGAGCACTAAGGGAGACCTCATCCCAGCGTGAGGACCACCGCAGAAGGGACAGACTATTTAATGTTTAGTGGTATTACTTTCCTAATGCAATTTGGCCTGATGTGACCTTTCTTTTTTGCAATAACTGCATGCAGATATTTGTAACACTCCTCCATGGAGTGACCTGTTTTTTCGCGTGTTACACAAAACTTTCCTCCTTTCATCAGGCTTAGCGAACGAGAATTTGGCAATTACGGTCAGACGAAGCTGTGATATCATGTTCTTGTAATATTGGTGGAGTCACGATAGTTTCGACTACCATTATTTCGTTCTTGCGGATTTTCTTCTTAGGAGCCGGCCGATGATTATTGTTGGATTTAGGTTTTTGTTGTTTGACGTTTTGATGTAAAACCTCAGTCCATCCGGGGGGTGCAGTATTTATCCGGATAACGGATTCCAAAGATTCGTCTAGTTTCACTTTCACCGCGGTCTTTTGGGCATAAGTGATTTGTCGATCTCAAGTGGATTAGTTTGGGAAATGAAATTCGGGAAAGCGATATTCTCGCTATTAAGGAATGCCGAAGATTCACTATTTCCAGGAGCTCTCTTACGTCCTCCTCGATTTTAATATATTGACGACGAATGTTTCAATATATGGAGGTAAACTAAGAGAAAGCTATTAAGGGAATCATGACTCTCATATCGTATCCATTATATGCCTGACTAGCTAGGCCCTCTAACGAAGTGCAAAACATTTGTGCTCTCATTAGGTATCGGTTGACGGCATGATATTCTGTATTCTGTATTCTTTTTTCTTTCGTTCTCATCCCGATACACACAGATTAACGGAGAAGTATTCACGGTTGTCTTTGATGATCTCTCTGTATATATTCAAAAATTTGCCTTCTAGCTGTTGGCCAAGCAGTCTTAACCATTGGTGATGGGCATTAGGGTAGGAACTACAATAACCTCAAATCGCCAGTAGCCTAAGAACGTCTGTGTTCCGATTTCATAATTTACTTCAGTCCCGCTACTTCTGAGAGTTCTTGAGTAATTGAGTAAGAAGCACAATGGCTTCCTCCATCTCTTTTTCATGTGTGGTCCTGAATACATTGAAGGTTCATCGTCGTCGGAATCGACGCATAGGCATCGTCCAATATTGCATCATGCATAAATCAAGGGAAATGAAATCAGACTCACAATTGTGATGATGATGATTAACTGATTTGAATGGGGAAATGGTTCAATTGCCAATGGATTTGATGATCACTACTATGATAGGATATAGATAAGGAAAAGACCAGGATGATCCGACGCGACAATTGGCATGGGCAGGTTAGGGAGATAAACCTCGAAAAATCACGAAGAACGACTCAGGATGACCAGCTTAGAATGACGAGAAGGGACAGTAGGATCCAAGATCTGTGGTTAGAAGGATTCCGGATCCAGATTTGAACCAGCTGTCAAAATATAACAATTATGTATTTTACATAATTTACATTTGCAATTTGACAGTTAATGAAAGTCATATTCTATTCATAGAACTCCGATATATCAGAGGGTTTCTTAATGGGGATAATGGTCAACGGCCTTCAGCAAGGCAACAAGATATACTGTATAGGTCAATTTACTATCTTTACATTACCAAATCTATCATTATTAATTAATAAATCAATATTGTACAATGACTTCTGACAGCTGAAAGGTTTCAACTTCTTTTGTGTATAATTTTTAGCAAATTATTTTTACCATCATCTGTGCTCCTGGTGCTATGTTTTTTATTAAGTTTATACTTTATCAATTAGACTAGAAAGAAGAAATACTGGTATAGTATCTATAAATGTTATAAGGGTTTTCAATAATTGAAGACATATAATATAATATAAGTATTACAGCTGGATGAATGGTACATTTCAGACTGTATACTATAAAAACATTTTGAGAATGAACTACAGAATCAATGCGAATGCCAATTGACCATGGATGCATATAATTTCCTTTATTCCTACCCACTAAATTTAAACCCCACTCATTTTCCACGTGTTCGAAGACGCGGGAGTGAAGGCAAGGAGTTGAAACGCGCGCAGGGAAGATACTCAGACTTATCAGGCTATGAATTTTACAATATTTACAATAATTATTTTATTTATAACATTTATTCATTTTTAATGTTAATTTTTGTGATAAATTTTCAGCATTTATTCCTAGGGATCTCTAAAAATAATAAAGGTTTACAACAAAGAAATAAGTTAAGGGTCTTGTTGATCTATCACACAAAGATCAAGTCAAGGTTCTGGTTAATATGAAGGTAATATGAGGGGTGCAATGGTACTTCCCTAAATGCTTGTTATAACACCATCGATTAAGTCGGTCCTTGCGGTATTTTTTAGCCAGAATCAGTATTTTCTTATATAAGATTTGGATTTACAATTTACTGCGTTGGACGTTTCGGTCTTTTTGGTAAAAGACCCAGGATTTTATAATGTGGTCAGCATACTGGGTGTCCCAATCATGAATAATTCTTTGTTGGACACATACATATCTTGCCCAGAGGGAAATGCAGTAGTAAACTTTGGATTGGGAAATCACCTTTTCAGTAACCTCAGTGATTTTCTTCCTTATTGGGTTCATGAGGTCGCAAACATGAGTTAGACCTTAGTTATAGTGCGGCCCGACGTAAAACAGTTTTTATTGAAATCCTTTGTAAACTTAGGAAAAGCTCCCGGCCATGAACAATGGGATGATGAATACTGGATCGTCTGGTCCTCATACTCTGGAAACCCGACAGGATGTTTCTAGATGTCTTGAACCACGCGAATCAAATCTGAAAAACATCATATATCCGGCAGTTATTGAGTCATGGAAGGATTTCTTATAAAAAAACATAAGCATATAATCAGTCTAAGTTATTAATTTTTATTACTAATAAATGTCTTGAGCGAAAAATGACGTAGAGTAACTAAGTATTTTCACCTCCCTATTTCTCACAACTGCACTTTTGTTGGGAATCAAGTACAAATTAATTATGAGAACTGACTAGTCACTCAAAAAAAAAAAAAGACAATTTATTATTAAAATTTAAAATTTTTAATTTTAATAAAGGTATACATAGAAATAATTGCTTGGAGTTCTTATTACTCAATTTTTCTAGGTTTGAATTAAATGAATTTTTTTTCTTTTACGACGCCCTAAAACTAGCGGGAGGTGGCAAAATCTGGGGGACTACCAAAAGCGGTTTAGACAGATCACTGTCAGGAAGTGAAGTTAATCGTATAGAATCCAATGTACTGAATGTTCTGCAGACATGTTGGCATTACTTTTTATCCATAGGGGGCGTAAGGAGTCAAGTCATTCATGGTACGCTCGGTTATTCAGTGATAATTAAACTATTCCAGCCCTGTCCTACATACAACCGTAGAAACAGAGCTGTTTGGACAAAGGACTGAAACAATATGAAAGGGTCTCCTTGAAAGGAGTAGAATGGACATCGTCGAAGGGATTTTTAAGGGTTTGTTATTTCTAAGGGGGTCTTCGGAAGATTTTCGGGATCTTTTAGAAGTTTTAAGATTTCTGTTCCATCATCATTGACTGATCCGATTAGGGTTATTCTCCACCAGAGATCACGTCCGGGGAGACCGTTACAAGGGGATATATGACCTCATCATTACGCAAGGGTTTAATTTTTACTTGCAGGTAGGAGATGGTTCACTTGCTTGGACGTGGAGGCTTGACTGGTCGAATATTTGAAGAATACGACGGGAATATACTTTCACGGGACAGTTTAGGGAGAAGGCTTGGTCATCGATTATGGGCGGGGAGAGCACTAAGGGAAGACCTCATCCCAGCGTGAGGACCACCGCAGAAGGGACAGACTACTTTTAATATTCGAGAAGAGAGAGGAACTTCCTAGATCGCAATTGGCCCTGATGTGACCTTTTTTTTGCAATAACTGCATGCTCCCAGATATTGTAAATCCTCCAGGAGTGACTGTTTTTCGGCATAGTTACAAAAGCTTCTCCTTTCATCAGGTTAGGACGAGAAGTTGAATTCGTAGGACGCCTGTTATCTTTTTGTAACTATTGGTGGAGTACGATAGTATCGACTAACTTATTTCGTCTTCGCGGACTACTTTTTTTTAGGAGCCGGCCGATGAATTTTGTTGGATTTAGGTTTTTTTGTTTGCGTTTTGATGTAAAACTAGTCCATCTGGGGGGTTGCAGTATTTTGATAACGGATTCCAAAGATTTGTCTAGGTTCACTTTCATCGCGGTCTTAAGTTGATTTGTCGATCTCAAGTGGATTAGTTTGGGAAATGGAATTCGGGAAAGCGATATTCTCGCTATTAAGATCCGCAAAATTCACTAATTTCCCAGAAGCTCTATCGATAACCCGTCAAACTCATCATTTATAATATAATTTGACGGACAATGTCAATATATGAGGTACTAACGAGAAGCTATTCTAAGGGATCATGATCTTCATATCGTATCAGATTGCCTGACTAGTAGGGCTCTAGCGAACATTTTGATGCTCTCATTAGGGTATCGGTGAGCGGCATGATACTTCTGTATTCTGTATTCTTTTTTCTTTCGTTCCTCATCACGATACCAACACACAAGATTATCCCGTACAGAGAAGCATTCACGGTTGTCTTTGATGATCTCTCTGTATATATTCAAAAATTTGCCTTCTAGCTGTTGGCCAAGCAGTCTTAACCATTGGTGATGGGCATTAGGGTAGTGTAAACTACAATAAGCCTCAAAATCAGCCAAGTAATAAGGATTCCATATTTAACTTTCCATTTACAAAAAAATACATTTATCAAAGTAATACTTATGGCTTCTCAGCATGTCAAGTCTCTTTTCATGTGTGTCAAGAATTGGAGGTTCATCGTCGTCAGGAATACGACGCATAGGCGTCGTTGGAATAATCTTGTGGATACAGAATCGCTGAGAATCGTTCGAAACATGTGTTCGGATATTGATTTAGGGAAATTTGTTCTCGTTGAGGCTGTAGTAATTTATTATACTTCAAAGTCAGCCTCTCCTCTATTGATAGGGGATAGAGAATCTCTATTGCTCTGCCCTTGGGAGTTTCTAAAGAGAGACTTGGTTGGTGTGGATTACTGGGGGTAAGAATCATGAAGAAGATGGGATTAGAGAGAAGTTGAGGTTTAGGAAGAAAATTATGAATAGGCATAAGATAGGATTAGAATATTAGGATTAGGATAAGGTTAGGATTAGATAAGATTGGAGTTAGGAATAGATTAGGTTGATGAAGATTAGGTTAAAAGAATTCTATTTAGGATTTCTACATAACGGTGGATTATGTAGAAAAGGTATTGATCGTGTTAGATTGGGAATAGGAGTTTTATACTCGATCATGAAGAAGTGGGTATTTTTGGCATATGCTCCATAATGGAATCGAATTTAGGTGGAATACCTCTTGATCATGGAACGTTCTGTGTTCAACCTTACCGACTGTATCGTTTACTTGAGCATTGCTTTCACTTCACACTGTTATGGAGTTTGTTAATAGTACTATTAGCTCAGTGAAAGGTTGTCAGGTTAGAAGCTAAAGTAAGTCAGGTTCGGTAACTAAGGGTTGTAAATTTGGCAACAGCTACCCTTCGTATTTTCACATTATTCTACATTAATTTCTACATTAATCCTTTATTTGATCACACTGCAGTGCTGGTCTACATGGATCTAATCATGCAAGAGATGGATGAGTCACACTCTTGGCTATCAGATTTATGCTGTTCCAAGTCTTTGGTTGAGGTTTTTCTGACATTTTCTTTTGTAAGTTTCAACAGAAGAATTTCAATGTTTGGAGGGTTATTATAACTAACTCTCGATCTGTCCAATATAAGTACAAAAGAGAAGATTTCTTTGAAAAGAATTGAAGAGATTCGATGATTTTTCAAATAAATATGACGATGTGAGCAAGAGTCACAATCCTAGTGCACGCAAGCGCAAGAACTCAAACAGAGTCCCTGTTCGGGCGCCACTTAATTTATTTATGTGGCGGAGAGGAAGTACGCTGGGATCACAGTACCCGATGGTGAGGTACCTCTCTCCGCTCTTTCTTGTAGATAAGTTCGAAGAATTTTAAGATTACGAATGTTGATTTATAGATGATTACGTCAATGTTATTTGTGGTGTTCAAAGATAGTGGTTTGAATGTCTAGTGCAAAGCACACTGACACCATCGGGTAACGGAGCATTAGATTTTCTCTACGGAGGAAGTGAGTCTTCAGGATAAAGTAGCTCTGTTGAATGACTATGTGAGGAGATGTGACGTTGATAAATATAATGTTGAATAAGCTAAGATTTAGAATGTAGAATTTATTTACCTCGTCTCCCGGAGCTTTCTCGAAATGTCAAACGATATCACTTTACCGAGTAAAAATAAGCATCAATATGAAGGATAGTACTATATAAAAATTTTATTTACTAAATCGCTCAGATAAGGTGAATGTTTGCGTTATAAGTTAATAGTAACCAATCACCCAACAATTATATTAATCAAAGAATGGTTGAATAAATCATTAATACGTTGGATAAAAGTTAAAGGTTCAAATGTGTAAGAATATGGACACGAGCACAGACGCTCTAGATCAAGATACGAGAGTGAAACGAAGACTCAATTGCTGCATGACATAAGATCAAGGGAATAAAATCCAGCTCAAATTGTGAATAATGATGAATTAACTGAATTTTGACTGGGGGACTGGTTTCCAAGTGACAAGTAGGATTTAGGATGATCACTACTATGATAGGATAGATAGGGAAAGACCAGGAATGAATCCGACGCGACAATTGGCAGGGCAGTTCAGGGAGATAAACTCGAAACAGAACTCGAGAGACTCAGGATGAACTCAGCTTAGAATGCGACCAAAAAGAAGTTCAGTAGAATCAATCTATGTTGAAGGATTCAAAATCCAAGATTTGAACCCGTCAAATATAAAAAATTATTGGTATTTATAATCATAATTTACATTTGCAATTTGCACAGTTAAATGAAGTACATATATCAATCAGAACCCCTGATATATCCAAGAGGGGTTTCTTAAATGGGACTAATGATGTCAATATGGCCTTCTAAGAACAAGACAGTAAACTGGAACAAATAACTTACATTTTACATTACTAAAATTTACAGTTATTAATTAATCATCAAATAATTTGTAGCACTGACCTCTGCAAAAGCTAAAAGGCTTATCAACTATTTCTGTGTATTAAATATTGTTAAACATAGGATATTTTGAAAAATACGTTTGAGATGTTTTATTATTAGTTTATAATTTTTAAAATGTTGTAAGAAATGATATTAGTATATTTGAAATCTGGTAGTATATACATGTTTAAGGGTTTCATATGAAGACTAATACATAATAATATAAAGTATACGCTGGATCAGAAATGGGTAAACATTTCCAGACTGTCTATAAAACATTTTGAGAATAAACATCACGCAGAATAATGCGTTGCAATTGAACCATGTGCTGTCATATCTCCTTATATATATTATATCTTAAACTTTACATTTTAATCATTATAATATATCTTAATATATGCAAACATACTTTTATTAAGATTACTTTATATCTATTATAGATATTTTATATATCATAATCCCAAAATTATAGATATTAAAAAAATCGATTAAACTCTAAACGTTTCTTAAAATTATTAATCCATTGCCCAAAAAAAACTGGGTTTTTTAATAAACGGGTGGGCTGGGCCTTTTAAAAACCCTGGGTTTTTTGCAACCCTGAGCCGCTGGGACGGGTGTGGGTTGTGTTCGTAAAAAATAAAAAATAAAATGATATTTTACTATGAAACTTTGATAAATGTGAGTGGATGAAGAATCCACAAGCCTCCGCTACAGGTCTGTTATCATAGAGGAAAAACTCACAAGATGTGGAAATCACATCCTGAAGACAATGGTTTGGTAAGTCTTTAATCTCATGAGGGAATGTCACCCAATGAGGAAGAGAAGAACACACGCGGGGGTCGATCTCTAGATTGAGAAACCGTATCAAAACTTTTGAGGTGGATGAACCTCCATTGAAAAAAGAAATGGTTTCAACCCCCTCAATAAGCTAAATCTAATTTGGACAGACAGGATGAAAGCATTTGATTCCTACTTGACACGATGATGGCTTATTGTCTAATTCCATATCTGAAAAACTATAATCCTACTTTGTGGCTTCGCAAAAAAAAAAAAAGCTAAAGTTATGTTCATAGACACCCGTCTTCTTGTAAATAACCCCTCGGTGAGCAAATCGACTTGCGATCTCTTAATTAAAAATTTGCAACTCTATTGAGAAGATGTTTTCCATAATGGCCTCATCTCAATCATTCGGGTGATATCATGCTAAGTTCTATCAAGCAGTGAATCCCTAGAACTCGTCCAAAAGGGAAGTAATTTAATTAAAACGCAAGTTCACATCGATGACTAATCTAGATATGATCAACCTACTAGATCTATTATACATCTCACACACTGATTTTAGGGTTAGATAGGGTTCACGGGAAAAGTTATATTTCGCGAGTAGAATAGAGCCATCCGTAAAGGACAAACCCCCTTATTTCCTATGAATGTCGACGGATGTTTGGAATGTCTACCTCAATATACATAAAGCTAAGGGCCAGATCCAACGATTAGTTAAGAAGACGGAGTCTCCAGACCTGAAATGTACAGGTCACAATTAAGAGACGTAATAGATTTGTTGGAAGATGCATCTCACTCTTAGTCCAACTACTAAAATTCATCAAAGTGAAGTTGTCGAGTCCCGGTCAATACATTATGAAGCTACAGATCTTCTTGTCTAATTTAGAAGATTTTGAGCGTATTGTCAGCTTCCTACCTCCCATTCCTGGCTCAGATTGCTTTGGCAGGCAGCTGGAAGTCGTTTCCGCGCTGTATAACTAATTCCAAAGAGGATAGGAATATTTCCACTCTGAACATTTTAATAGCAGGTATACGCTGAAGAGACGTGGGGGAACTAGTAGTTTACAACGCTATCACCGTCGTCGAGACACATAAAAGAATCCATCCAGTGTAGCTCTTCGTTTGGAACGCTTAGCGCGCGTGCGATATACGGATCGATTGCGGAAACATGATTCTTAGACTGCATTTTTAATTGTGTTTTCGCCATTACGAACGAAAGCGCCGCATACATTAAGATGATGGAATGAGTATACAGGCCTCATGGGAAAAGATCGTGAGTTATGCTGACTCTTTAGAAAATGACAACGATCACTTTCCTAATTCCATCTCTCATGATTCATCGAACCATCTAGAAGAAAAGAGATATTCAAAGAAATCTGGCCATAGTAAACCCCACAGAGATGAACTAAACGAGTCAACCGAGTCGGTTATACAGATCAATATTTTGCAGCCCAACTGGCCAGGAACCGTTCCGAATAGGAAAAGTCTTCCGCCGCCGCCGCCAAAACCGACCCTTCGTTCATCGCCCCGTTCATCACCACGTCGTCCAAATCGTGGTTCCCAAGTGAAACCATCCGGTGGTACTCGTCCCCGTCATGATCGCCGTGATGATCGCCGCGACCGTAGAGATAATCCCTCTTCTCAATATAACGCCAGGGATGACAAGAAAGTCATCGTCTGTGAATTCTGTGAAAAGAAAGGACACAGTATGAGGGATTGCTACAAATTCTTAGGAATTTGTAGCTGTAAGAAGAAAGGGCACGTTCGACTTGAATGTAGGTCCCGCCGTTCTCCTCAGTCATCGTGCCATGTTTGGTCGTCCTTTTCATTCTGAAGATTCGGTTCCCTAGGAACACCTTACCTTACCTTATATATATACTACTATACTATATATTTCTATATATCTATTTATTATCTATACATATATATATATATTATATTATATATATATATATATGTATATATATATAACTATATATGTATAAATTCTATATATAGGATATAGATTTAATAATATACTATATTTGTTATTCTTATTTTCTTTCCTTCTGATGTGTCTTTATTTAATGTTTGCGAAAGATATAAATTGCTTTTTTAAGGTTTCAATTAGAACGTGCTCTGGGCCTAAATTCTTTAATCCCGGAATAAATTAGGATAATTTGATAATTTGGTGAATAATTCCTGCACGGATGCCCATAGAAACCGGCTAAATATATCTATATAACTATAACTATATATATATATATATATATATTATTTACTTAATATAAACTATATATATATATTATATGATAATATTATATACTATATTATGATATATATATATAATATATATATATATGTATATATATATATTATATTACTTATATATATATTATATATATATATGTTAATAATTATAGGTATATATAATATATTATATTATATATTTAATATATTAATTTTAATGGAACTATTTTCTAATATAAGTTAATAATATATATATGAAATGCAATATATATAATTATTCTATATATATCATTAATAATATATATATATAATATATTTATATACATTGATATATATATACTAATAACTATATATTATCTATATTATATATTATTATAATATAATATATTATATATTTTATATATATTATATTTATGTATAATATATATTATATATATTATTTTATTACTTATACTTTTTCTGGTTAACGATCCCTGGCATATGCCTGTTTCAGGGTGCCAGACATCTTCCTTCAAGTTACCACATCTCGTGTCTCCATAGACATTTCGTGGTTGAGATGTTCCAGATTGCTCTGGGTGAGAGTTAAAGCGACAGATTAGAAGGAGATGGAGAGCGTTGCCGGCAGTTACACTTTGGACAGATCTCATTGAATTTGGTGTTTTAGATTGATCTGGTGTTCTCAGGTAAAGATGTTGGGGTGGGGCTTTACGTTGTGGATGATGCTCGAATGGGTTCTGAATAAGTACGATGATTGTATAGCTATTTCAGTGTACGGTTGATTCGTGTTATTAGGCTCCCGGTGTTGTTGATTATAGCTTTTCAGGTTAAGTGTGTAGCATTATGCTGATGACTATGACTGTGCTGTTTTGAGGGGTCGGGATGTGTTGCTGATATGCTTACCGGCGCGCCGACTGCAGTGGCTGGGAGAATGAGCAGGAGTTGTTCGAGTTGATAGTAAGATTTAAAGAGAGGGGTGGGGACCGGGTGTGAAATGGGTGTTGATATAGTCTTTTTTCGGTAAAGAATGTGTGCCTATCTTTCTAGTTGTTTGTCTAGGTAGGGTATTTTAGCTCTTTCGTGTAGATGTTGTTGAAGAAGATACGGAGACTGTATCCTGTGGTCAATGGACGCCGCGGATCCATGTTTTTGTTATTTGTATTTCTCTATCTTATTTTGGCTAGGAGTGGGCGCCTCTGGTAGGAGGCGTACATTTATTTGGGAGGGATTAAATTGTTTATAGTTGTAAGTGCATTTGTTGTGTTGTTTAGGTGGATCGGTTGTCGAGGGCCATCTTCTTCAGAATTATTAATTTATTGCCTTGCTTGATAAATGATGGGTTTGTTCTTATTTCTGGGGTTTTGTACATTTAGGGTGGCTGAGTTGTTTGCCTATTTTGCGTTTTTTAAATGGATTACAGTGTGTTTAGGGATTTAGATTTGTGATTACAGTATCGTATCGATTTCTTTCGGTTGAGGCATTCTTCTTTGTCAGTAGCCAGTTCTGGTTAGGGTTGAATATTGTGGTAACTTGTGGCTGTGTTATCTCATGTGTAGTGCGGCATGTGATGTATATGGTAGTGTAATGTTGGTAATAGGCTGACTGTTTTGTGACGTTGTGGGAATCAGCAGTAAATAGGTTAAGCAGTATGGATAGGATGCATCAATTGAGGGTATTATGATGTGATGTTCATGTGCGACCGAGATTTTGCTTTATGTTGATTTTGGTTGGCATGTTCTCAGATAGAAAGTTTAATATCATTTTTGGAATTTGTGAGAATTTGGGTTATTTTTTGGTGAATAGGTTGTGTTTTGAACTTGTCGAAGCTTTGTGATGTTCGATTGACGATGGTATTATTTGCATGGTTGATTTTGGAGTTTAGACGTTATATATGGGTTGGATTTGATGTGTATGAGTGGTTGGATGGTTGAGTGATGTGTTGGAAGCGTGTGAAATCTTGTTTGGGAATTCAGGTTTGAAAATTGAACAAAATGAGTTTTACCGAGATAGTTTGCTTGTGTTGTAATAGTAATATAGGACGGTTGAGGAGGGTTTGAGGGCTTTTCGAGTTTCAACGTTTGTTATGGTTGTCTTTTCGATGGAGGAATAAAATTTTAAACTTGATGGAGCCCATATAAATATACTGCCGATGGTTTATGCTGATATTTTTAATAAAATTATAAATGTGTTAATTATATTATTATTTATTATAATAATTATATATATATAGGTTTTATATATATATTATTGAGTATATTAAAATTATTATATACTATATTGTATAATATATATATATAATTGATGATATATTAGACAGGGTGATTTCATTAAACTCTGCGACAAACCAGAGGGCTAGATAGAGCAAACAGATAAGGAAATTTTATAGTTTAAAGCTATTTTGTCTTATGATGGCGTTTCCAAAGTTCGGATGATGTAAGCTTAACCACGTATGTTATTGACGTCAGTTATTCGTAACGGAGATTTTGCGTATTTAAATGTTATGTATGTGTGTGATACATCTGTGTACTCCGAGTTGTAGAGGTAACAAAGGATATTTGTAAAAAACGTATGGTTTTGTACGCGATGGTTGTTAAAGCAGCAATGGTAGCTTTATGAATATATTTGTATTGGGAAATTACAGGTGTTGATGTGTTTGCCTTGTATGATTACGTTCGTTAATTCCCATGTATTTCTTTGTCGGTCCTATCCACATTGCCCGCACTGTGTTGATTGATTCAAAGTATGTGAACATTCGCTTAATCAGTTCTTCTTTGGTACTGGTTATGTACATAGCTTACTCATGCCCACAAGAAAATAATATAAGTCGTGGGGTGTGGTGGCCTCGATTCTTGCAGGTCAGCAAGGCCTTCCCTATTCATTTGTCGAGTTTGAACTCTGTTCGATGCGCGTACTTGGTGCTGAAGTGCGTGTGGCGCCATAATGTTGGAACACATGTCTCTTGCATGTCGGAATGGTATATTCGTTATGAGCTGCCACGGAAGCGTGTTTGGAGTAGTATGCAGGTACGCAGGTCCATCCAAACGGTGTGGAATTATGACAGGTCCCAGCAGATATCTCTCCAAGAATCCACCCAAGATGTTTACAGTAAATTTCGCTGTGAACTCTGATTATAGTATGATATCTTGCGTGCGGAATGTCCTATTCCCATGTGTCTGTTTCTTGTGTTGAGTGCCATACGTTGAGTCAGCTATCGGGTTAACAAAGTAGAGAAGCAGGATTATCGATGTTCCGATTGCGAACACGGGCAAATGGCACAGGGGTGCGACAGGGTTTTGGCCCGTCTCGTACTTCTGTGGTTGGTTTTATGGAGCTTTGCTCTTTGAGACGACCAAGACCAATATTTGATACCGAGACATGGCAAATATGGCGTGTGCTATGTTCGTCGGTGTCGTTGGCGACTTATCCAGAGACCGCTTTTTTAAATCGATAGAGTCTTAGTTATTTAGCTGGGTTTCCCCATGTCGGGGGGATCGGAGGGTTCCTATTTCTCTGAAGGCGCTTATGAAGCGGCACATTGCTGTTGGAGGGGTGGATTCTTTGTGAAACCAGTTCCCGTACATTGAAGGTGCGCTCTTCGTTCATTTCCGTCGCAGCCGGTAACCACATTATTCATGTCGGTAAATCGGAGAGTGTTAGTGACATTACGTAATTGATGCCTTACACTGACGGATCACGATGAATTGGCAACGGTAAAGGTATGTGCCAGTGTTTCGAAGGATTGTTAAGCATAAACATGTACCCCGCACCAAAACACTTAAATTGAGGTAACCTAAAAGCGTCCGGTTAAGCTATGCACGGTCACACAAATAAACTGTGTACCTTCAATCAGTCCGTATTTGAACGAAGGCGTATTCAAATAGGTTATTTAACAACAATGGTTCCTTATCGTTGCTCTTATCAGCCCCGAATTTACGCAAGAGTGATTGTATTCACAATGTATATTTTAGCACAGTTCCGATTAGTGTTGACAGGTGTATTAAAAACTATGATATTGTAAATAAAAATGATAAATTTTTGAATTCATGGAACCTTTTAATGCCGGAAAGAAAAATATTAATTATTATTATAAAACCAATTAAATTTTTTAATAATTATTAAAATAATACGCTCTTGAATACAAATTAGCCGTCTTGTGGGACTTTTCTCAAAGCGCAGTCATCAACGAATAAGAAGCAAGAATTTTTTTTTTTTTTTTACTTTTTAGCTAATGCAGAGTAAAGCTTTTTTATTCGTTCCGTAGTTTTTTCTTATATATATATTATATATATTATATATTATATATATATATTATTATATATATATATATATATTATTATATATATATATATTTACTATCGATCTTAAATATAATTATACTTATATATATATATTACGTCAGATTGTTTAGGTTAGCCGTATCTATGCTGGTTAAGGTTATACCAGTAAGGTTAAGTTAGGCTAGGTAGTGGTTAGTGGTTCAGGTTTAGGTAACTTTTTTACCTTAGATTTACTTTACTTTTTGACCTCTCCTATCAATTGTATTGAGTGTGTGTTTATTTCAAATTTAGATAAAACTTAACGGGTAATTAACTTTAAGTGAATTAAATAACTTTCTTTGCTCATTTACTGAGTAACTAAAAATCATTTACCTGATCCGATTCAATACTCCTATGACAGCGATGTTTTCACATTCGTTCACTTTTATGTTTTCGCTTTCCAATAACTGATATTTCAATTGCAAGTATCCGTAACATATAATATTTATATTTATATACTTTTTTTTATTCGCCCTTCATTTTATTTCTTCTTACATTTTTTCGGATAAAATGTTCAGCTGGTTTAAAAAGATATTTCAGTTTTAGTGTAGCATCGTAGTTTTTTAGAATAAGGTGTCACCTATATAAAATATATATTATATATATATATTATTTATATATAATTATTATATATATAATAATATTATATTATATATATAATATATATTATATATATATATATATAATATATTGCGGATGATTTGGTTTTGTGTGGCGAAATCTGAAGCGAGTTTGAGAGGATTTGTAGAGAGTTTTGGCAGGGTGTTTAAAACCAGTTTTTAAAAGTTAAACGTAGATAAAGTGGTGTGAAGTGTGATGTATGTATTTAGGATGTGTAATGTATGGTTTCTGTGAAGTATGTGTAGTAGCTGGATGTGAGCAGCCTGAACAAAGTGTCTGAGTATTAATATTTGGGATTATGTTGGATGAAAAGGAACGGATATACAGAGTATGTAGGAGTTGTGAATGGCGGAAGTGGCCTGATGCAATTAAACCCAAGTCTATAGTGCGTAGGATTTTTACATGATGGGTGTGTTGTTACTATGTTAATGTAAAATATTGAGACCTATGGTCTGGAAATAAGAGGTATAGATCCTTAAGTACAATGTGCTAAGATAGGACAATCTTGGGGCGTGTTAGGTGTAGAGATTGATTAAATGAGGATATGAGTATTAAGAGAGTTGTGTTGGTTGTGGAAGAAAAGGGTAAGAGAATAATGAAAATTACGTTGAGATGGTTGGTTACGTGGAAGGAATTGAGAATAGTCGGGTTTGGTTAGAGAAGGTATTTAAGTGTGTGAGTGTGCTGGGATCGGCCGATGGAACCGAGAAAAAAGTGATGAGTTTAAGAACCCGAGGGAAGAGTTTGGCAGAGGCGAGAAGGAAAGGTGAATAATTAGAGTGAAATGGCGAGGTTTGTGTTCTTGGGCTATATGGTTGTGGCTCCCACCTGGGCCAGGGATGCCCAACATTGACCGAAATGCCCTAGTGAGGTCGTCGCAGTACCGTGGAGCTTTTTGGGTTGATTTTCTGACGCTCCGAGTTTCACTAAAGGTATAAAGGAGCGGTTAAGGCTGGGCTTTCTTTTCGACTTATGTCACTTTCTTCTACTATTTTCTGTTTTCGGTGCATGTCACGCACCTTACCCCAGTCTTGGGGAAAGAAGGTGGATGATGATGTTGTGATAATTATATTATATATATATTATATATATATATATATATATATATATATAATTATATAGTATATATAATATAAAATAATAAATTATATTAATATATTATATTTATTGTCAAATTGTACAGGACCCATCATTGTCAAAGAGAAAGCAGCCACATGAGGATTGCTAATCAATCATGGGGGGGGGGGGTCTGGTTATTAATTTGTCAAATGTTAAAATTGGAATGGCCGAAATGAATGTCAGTCAAAGAATAAAAAAATTAAAGAAAATAAATAAGAATTTATGTACGGGAAATATTAATATATATATATTAGAGGTGTAGCGGATTGTGATTTTTCACTATCCGCGGATGGGGCGGATGCGGATTGCGGATAGTTTTAGGTATCAAGAGTTTGGCACGGATAGCGGATAGTTAAGTTTTTTGAGTTTTAGCCACAGGTCGTACTTTATATATATATATATATATATATATATAGTATATATATATATTATATATATTATATATATATATATATATATATATATATATTATATAATATTATTATATATATATATATTTATAATATATATATTTTATATATATAATATATATATTTATATATATATAATATATTATATATATATATATATATTATAAATTATATATATATATTTTATATAATTATATATATATATATAAGTATTATATATATATATATATATAGAATTATATATAGTATATGCTATATATATACCCCTTTTACCAGAGTGCAGGACGCTTGAACCAAACTCTTTTGCACCCACCAACCTCTTTCCCAAGGCTCCCAATTTGGAAAAAGGTTTATATATTAATGTTGAAATTAACAATTCTCAAATTATGCTTCAAACAAAACAGTTTTCGCTTCTTTCAGGAGGAGAATTTGCTCTTTTTGTAGTAAAATTAGAATCTGCAGTTCAGTGAAATGTTCACTAGTAAACGTTGTTGAAGGGCTTTGCTAGGAATTCCCGGCACTTCTGAGGATGTGGAAAAAACTTTGAATTATGTTCACTCCACAAGCCAGGGGATCTTTATCCGATTCCAAGTTTTGTTACTTATTTGATATCTTCGGATCAATGATAGAGTGTTTTCTGAAGATTTCTGAACAAGGACTAATTCATCGTGCCTAGAAGCCAAGAACGTTTCATGGATTCGATCAGTGGAAATCGGCTAAAGATTTAATTGCAGTTGTCATAGTTTCTTGTGATCTTTTTGATGTATATCAAACAGTTGATTTGCTGACTTTTGACGCATTCATCACATAGCATCCTAAATTAATTTTACCCTCTGTATGGGAAACACGTGGTTCAAGAAATTTGTTTTTATATCTAGGTTTTAGAAAAGTTGCTATTGCACTGCGTCATCGTACTGTGCAAGAGTTTGGAAATCTATTATATGAGGATATTATTCCTTTCTTTTATATATATATATATAGTATATATATATATACTGTATATTTATAGTATATATATATATTATTATATATATATTATATATATAATATATGATATCTATATATATATATATTATATATATATATATATAATTATATATAGTATATATTATAATATATATTAATATATATTGGTAATATATATATATTTATATATAGTATATTATATGTATATTATATTATATATTATATATTATATATATATATATATATTATAAAAATATTATATATATATTATATATATATATATTATATATATATATATATATTAGTATATATATATATATCATTATATATAAGGTATATATATATATGATATCATATATATTATATATAAGGTAGTGCACACACGTTTTCATAAATGAATTCTATCCGCTATCCGCAAAAAATTATGCGGATGCGATGGTTGGGGATGGGATAGTGAAAAATTGATGCGATATTCGCAATTTTGCGGTATGCGATGCGTGATATCCGGCTGATACACCTCTAGTCCTAATGTAAACATAACAAAATTCAAAATGATTGGTAAATAATAGTCATTTTTGAAGATCAAGAAAATTAAAGATGGCAATGGGATTAAAGATGATGGGATACCTTTTAGGTGTTG
This sequence comes from Trachelipus rathkii, assembly GCA_015478945.1. Classification (NCBI taxonomy): domain Eukaryota; kingdom Metazoa; phylum Arthropoda; class Malacostraca; order Isopoda; family Trachelipodidae; genus Trachelipus; species Trachelipus rathkii. The sequence continues at coordinate 19,398 of JABUQX010045119.1, read as the reverse complement.
TGGATCATAAAGAGGAAAATAACGAAGGCGAATGGGGTTCCGTTTTGGACAATAATGTAGAGTATGGCGAAACAAGATTGGGGTTATGGCGTACTGGCAAATTGCAGATGGGAGAGGGTTCGCGGTGAAGTATAGGGGTGCTGGTGAGTTGATGTTTATTGTGGACAGTACGGAGGATGCAAGGTGTTATTCGTGAAGCATTTTCGGGTCGGTGAGAGGAAGGCCAAGCCTCAACAATGTTCAGCTTTATAGTATAAGTTTGCTCCCCCGGTCATTATTCCTCCAGTACTCTTGCTCAATAGATCGAAAGCTTGACGGTAGAGCAAGATGTACATCAGTTGATGGGTGGCGGTTGTCGAGAATTGGCATCAGGAGTACCAGAGAACAGCTCCTGAAAGGAAGAGGCCGGTCAATTTTGGCCTCTATATCGCGCGCGATTTTCATGCAAGTCACCCATACATGAGTAGGGTTACTACATAGTATGGAAATATTTCTTACGTGAATCGGAGCAGTACGACAGAAATTGCTCCTGTAAAGCGGACAACATTTTTTGTTTTTGAGCTAATAAGGGGTTTTAAGCACAACCCCTTTGAACAAGAGAGCTTAATATTCTGAATTAATTGTATATGAGGGGTCTCTTGGCTTAAGGAATTCGAATTTGTGGACATAGGGCTATTCATTATAGCCAAATTTGAGTTGCGTAAGTTTAAAGATATTGACTCATGCAATGAGGGGGAGGGTAGTCTTCGATTATATATTACTTATTTATCTTATATAATATATTGATAATGCTAACTATTATTATATATATATATATATTACTCCAATAGTATTGGTAATTCAGATTAAATATTATTATATATATATATATATATATATATATAGGTTTCGATTGAGCGTCGCCTGCGTGGGCGAAACTTGTCCAGCCATCTTCTCGGAGAAGAAAACGCTTCAAGACGAAGTCACTTCCTACCCGGGGGGAAGCTACAAGACGACTCAACATACCTCCTCCACAGGAAGGAACATTGTCGAAGAGATCTCGGACGGGCGCCCGGGACACAGGTTCGGAGATATTGTTTTGTTACTATTTTCTAACACCTTTATCTTACTTCTATTAACAACTCTCCAATCTATCGTTTTCTGGCCACTGTTTCATTCTTTCTTGGCGATGGACTACTTTTCTTCGGTCGGTGCGTTCGAGAAAAATCCAAGGTCCCCATAGAATTTATTGCCCCATATGCACTAATAGTAGACTAAAAGCAACGTCCTAATGCAGAAGCTGTCTCGGGATGGGTTCACCTGACCTGCTACCCTCCTAGTGTCAAAAGCTCCCAGAGATAATAAGGACATTCTCGCGAGTGGCCCCATATGCAAACTCACTAGATATTCAAACCCCCCCCTTCCCAAACTAACCCCCCCACTTCAATATTTTACTACATTAATATAAATGGCCTAACCAATAAATCTACGAATAAACCACTTCTTAAAAAATTAATATTTCAATAGCCACTCATTCAAGGGAAAGGCTTCCCTCCCCAAAAAAATTACCCACTCCCCATTGTTTCGGTTATGCGCCGTATCTTACTTTTTCCCTTCCCCCCCAACACTCCTTCTAACCACTGATTCAGAAACATTAGCTTACCCACACAAAACCCGAACACCTCCAACGCTTTTTACTAAGCACTAATACAAATTCCCAATTTTCCGTTCATCCTTTTGATAAGACATATAATATCATTCAATGCTCTATATTCGCACCCCCACTTCCAACCCAATCCAACACTACCATAACTCAACTTTCCCCTAAAACACTTAATCGCACTCCTGACCTAAACAACATCCATCTCTCTAGGAGACTTTATATGTCAACACACTGCTGTATACAAAGACTTACCCTCTGAACCCCGAGGAATCATGTCAAATATATCATTAAGAATACGAATAGGACGATAGTCCTTAGAATATACCTTGTAAATCTTCAATACACTGTTTCCGCCACCACCAGGCTGCCTACTCCAAGCCCAAACAATTCCGAACTTTCGACTGATAAATTTTGGTTTCCCTCTCTTACAACTTTTACTTACTTATTGGCACCAACCTTCAGAGTGCCTATAAAATGGATGACCCTTCCTTATTTTCTTATTTCCTTTTAACTCCCATCAACCCCCCAAAAAATTAGCATTTTACACTAATAACATAAAAAAAAGCAAAATGGGGGAATATTTTACTTAATTATAAGTTGAAACTCACATTAACCCAACACAGAAAAATTCCACGAGTTAACATCCCTTCTCACCTCCCATCACTACTTACAAACGAAAAACCAAATTATCAAATGAAACTACACTAACCAAGGGACACAGGGAAATATCAATCCAAAACTAACCCGACATTCAGCCAAATCATTAACAAGGAATCCTTTCGAAACTCGAATCATATTACCCCACAATTTCTCTTAACAAATAAAAATCTTAAAAACCCAAATCATTATACTCGATACCACCAAACCACTTATCTAAAATATTCTCTGAAATCCTTCACAAAATCATACTCACGCTCGTATTACTAAGTGAACAAGTTTAAACGAAACTGCAACCGCTCTATCAAAAAGTTATAATCTTTCAAACGCCGCTGCATACTGTGGAACCGCAAGCTCCGACACCGGGTGGACGTCGGCTGGCGCGGCCATATCCGCAGAGCATGACGCCCTAGTTGTTGGTCCTCACTAAGGTGGGGCAGGGCGAAGTCATAGGTCATATGGGATTACTATAATAAATAATATTTGATAGTCTATATATAATTATATACCTAGCTATATTATTTTTATTACTAGTTATTATTATTATTATTATACTAATATATATTAGTACTTATATTTACAAGTGGTATATATCGACTTATTGGGCAAAGCCTTTTTCAAGGGAAGCAGGTTGCGATTCACCACAATCAAGTGTTATATCGCTATTTATATTACCTAGCGTACGGAGCCACACAGAGGTACAAGGGCCTTTTAAGTGAGGCTTTAGAATTGAGAATTTCAGCCGTCGGCGAAAACAAGTATATGATGGCAAAGAGAGGAATTCCAGACATGGAACGCAGGGTGGCTAGCGAAAGGAGATAAGGCGACCCGCACAAGAGCAACCAACCTGAGCGTGGACGATCTGCTGTTACATTCGATACATATTACTCCTGTGCAAAATCACTTACTCTTGTGTACGAGGGGCGTCGTAAAAGTTAGTGGGTTAGTGACATACGGTTGTGATTAAAGCTTCCTCTTCCGGACAATTGCACGCTCGTCGGGTAAATGATAGTAGAACACATAGACACGGGTCTAGGCGAAGCCAATCACATTTTCGATCGATCTACGATAACGACTTCTCGGATTGAGCGATCAGTGTGATATGAGTAATAGTTAGCTAGCAACGAGACAAGTGTTTATTAAATTTTACTTTTGTACTTCTCAACTCACCTCTATCCAAGAGTCTAAGTTGAACTATACAAGCGTAGCCATGTATCTCCACCAAACAAAAAAAAAAAATTATACTTACGTTGTCTTGAGGTCGCAAACGTCACATAGACAGTTAATCAATCACCATATACTACGACAGTGATGACGGTACCTCGATAAGTGCTTGAGTCAGTCTATAACTGAAGAAAGAGAAAAAATGTCCAGGATTAGTCTAAACACAACTCCGGTTTCTATCCTGAGGCCTCTACGACAAGCTCCTTGTGTTATTTCAGGTATTCTCAACGACATATTTTTTGTTCTATGTGTAGAATATGCCATGGTGCATTTTGATTGCTTCAACAGAGAGGGACGAAGACAAGCTACGAATAGAGTACGCAAAGTAGGAAGGCTGTTAAGAGAAGGGATGTTGTAGCAAGTTGGGCTTTTAGAGAATTTATAATTTAAATAAAGGTCTTTTGAGATACATAACTTTTATTAATTAGTATTTATCTAGAGGCTATTTATATTATATATTACTGTAGGTACTAGTAACTACGTTATATATAATAGTAATATATATATTATTATATATATAATTTATTATATAATAAAGTTATTATTTTACTATATGTATAGTTACGTATACTATATTACTTTATACTTACGTTATATAGATGTATTTATCTATATATATATTATTATATCAGTAGGCTATATATATATATTATAAGCAATTAAATATATATATATATATGATTATTTATTATTATTATAAAATACTGATATTCGTATATATATATAGTTATATATATAATATATTTTTATATATATGTTATGATAATTATATATTATTATCATATATATATATCAACCCTAACTATATTTTATATCTATATATTAAATTATTATTATTATATATACTATATATTCTCTTTTGATATATATCTTATTTTAAAGTGTGGTACACTTATAATAGTTTATATAGTATAACTATATTTTGTATATATAGATGATATACAGCGTAATCCCCTCTATCTTAAGTACTATACCTTATATTATTATTAATAATATATGTACTACTACTCCTTTCTGAGTATATAATTATATATTATCTTCTCATTTAAAGCAATTAGATAGGTATTAGTATATTATACTATGTACTATTATCTATTTATATATTATATATATATAATATACTTATATTATTTATATGTATTTATATAATATTATTACATATAATTAATTTAACTATTTATAAATACTATATTTATAATAATATTTTATTAGCTATTATTTTTATATATATATTATTTTTATATACTATTAATATTAATCATTACTCATTATAATATCAATAATATATACTATGCCACTTTATATTATATATATGCGTTTTATATATTATATTAACTATATATAATATATATACATATATTATATTACCTATATATTATTATTATCTATATATATATATATAAATCATATATATATATATATATTCTATATTATATTTATAGTATATATACTATATATATACTATATATATTATTTAATATATATATTATTATATATATATTTATATTACTTAATTATTCTTAGATTATTATAATTATATATATATATTTATATATTATTTATAGATATATTATAATATATTTATATTAATATAATATCATATATATATCATACTATATTATAGTAATATATATAATTCTTTAATCCTAAATCTATTTATAAGCTATACTATATTATATATATGATATACAGTGTATATATAATAGAGAGACAGACGGAGAACGAGAGGGAGATGAGGATAGTTAAGATGTAAGTGAGGAAAAATCATTTAATGAAAGTAGGAATCAAAGGTAGGAGATAAGAACAGAATCTGTGATGAACACATTTTTGATCTAGAAAAGAAAGACAGAAAGATTCGTCCATTCATCAACGGCCGGATAACTTAGACGTGTTTTGCAAAAGAAATACTAGGACATCATTAGCAAGAGATGAAAGAGGGGAAATCAAGAGGAGAGGAGCTTTCGTAGAACAGCAGTGGACTGTTCGTTGCCAGTAACCCAGGTTCCAATATACTTTTGGATTATGACAAGCGGCCCGAGGCAGTATCCCGGCGCGTTGCCTATTGCGTGTAATACATTTAAATCTCAGTATATTAGTAAAGTATATCGCTAGTAGATCTTTACTACGCCGGAAAGCATTAATTGCGCGAATTCGGACAGAATGTGAATAGAGATTTCCAGTTTCTAAGAAATAGACGAGTTGGAGAATAAGTGGTCTCAAAGATTTCTAGGATAGAATACAAGTCGAGGAGGCTATAGGGAACGATAGTTCGTAAATTATACACGAAGCGGCTTCCTTTTATTCGGAATAGGCTTGGACTATGTGCGTGCTTCTTCCTAACCGAGAAAAAGTTGTAACGGTATTGAGACCATTCGAGAGTATAGTTGATGAGGGGCGGAGATAGTCATGCTGAGCACCCTTTCCTCAAAAGTTGGAAGTGTCAATTGCGATTCTGGGTCACCCGCACTGGCTGATTTTTCTTATTCCCTAAAACTTTTCAATCTAGATTTCGAGCCATGGCTATACTTAGGAAAAATGTATCTAGTTTTAGAGTTAAAATTTTACACCGCTACATTTATAGGGGTTTGCTATTATCGGCAATCAATGACAACTTGCATTGACCCATATAGCTCGTGATGTCACCTGACATTACGAAGCCGAGTTTTGCAACACTTCCTATAGTACTCTGGGGCGCGATGCTTAGCTCCCTACTTGGATTGCCATGCTTAGCTTAGTGGAGGTCGGAAAAATAAAGTAGGTCGGCAGTGGAGTTCGGATGTACAGGTATTATGGAGTTGAGAATGACAATACCGAACAGCCTATTGCCTCTGAGCCCTTTAGACACTCAATTGCAGCGATATACACTGATCCGGCGGCGCGGCGAGAGAACAGCCGGGGCGGGACGTTGCATCTGCTCCTCTGACATACTACTATAGCTCTCATATGAGGCTGATGCTTATTAGTATACTTATAAAATTCTCGCTAGAATGCTGTTATGAGAGCTTCAGAATCCTAGATTCGATGCAATTGGGAGTTATGAACTCCTCAGTGAGGGGTCCAGAAGGAGAAGAGCCTAGAAAGAACGCCGGCATGGTTATAGTGCGTGAAGGAGGAAGAATGGAGGAAGGCCATGAAGAAGGAATAAGCAGTTGGAGACTGTGAAGAATCATATTTTTAGTACAGGTTTTGTTTCATTACATGAGTAGGGGCCGCCAGCAGTTTAATTATTAATTGGTTATGTGCATTGCTGATAATATTAGGCACTGTTATTGGGTAAGCCAAAATTTGTGATATGTCAGATGTACTTATTGGTAGTTTCAATACTGATAGTACGGCTTATGAATGATGAAATTTTGTAGGTTTTGTTAAATTGTTGCTATGTTAATGTTAATAAGATTAACATTGCCTATGTTGACAGATGGTAAGAAAAGTAGGAAAGGTTAAGTACTGTTGGGTTAATGTTAGCTATTTTCATTGTATGTTAAGGGAACTTTGACAATGTTTGACAATTATTTCGTACTTGGTTGTTGCTTAGATTCTTTGATACACTATGTACTTAGTTCGTTTACTGTTGTGTTAAGTTTATTGATAAGTTAAAACTTTATTTAGGCTGTTAAATAAAGAATAAAAGATTTAGCAAAAACTTAAAATGTTTTTAATAAAATTTTGTTATGTTCACATAAAGAACTTATTTTTATATAGTATTAATAATAAGGTTTCTGTATGTGATGTTAATAACATTTTTTTCCATATTCTGTTTTGGTAATGTAAAGAATAGTTAGAGATTGCTATGTTAACATCCTGACTGATCAGTTGAAAATTTGCTATTTATAAATAACTTTAGGTATGCTATGATACGTTATGTTCATAGCTTAGGCTAAATGTATTACTGCTTATGATGTTTAATAAAGATTATATAGGATAAGCATAATAGATGTCATATAATGATAAATTTTTTTTAGAAATTGTTAAATTAACATTAATATATGATTAATTTAAATTTTTATGTTATAAGCATAAAAATGATTAAAACATTTAGTAAAAATAAAAAAAAATATTAATAAATTTTATGCTATGCCCATACAAGAATTTATTTTAGGTACTATAGACAAACGAAGTCTTGAATGTGCTTTAATTCAATGATCAATAAATCAACGTCATGAGGTTTGGTTGGGGTATTGATTTACAGGTTAATTGATCTATTGACTAACTGATTTTTTTTACATTATAAATGTGAAAAGAATAAAACATTTAGTGAAAACAAACAAATTTAAACAATTTGTTATGTTCATACCAAAAACTTATTTTTATGTAATATTAATAGTAATGTTTGTGTTGTTAGTAATATTTTTATTACAGATTTTTGTTTTGGTGATGTAAATATTGTTAAAGGTTCTGTTATGTTGACAGTTATATAATCAGTATAAAACTTCAGGTAATGATAGCTTTTTCATTTGTTCATTATGATGTTATAAAGTAGTTAGGTTTTTTCGAATGTTATAGATTTGTTGTCATGTTTGATACGATTATTTTTATGCAGGTAATTGGTTATTAGCTGCTATATTGATGTTCAACTTTATATATAATTAAGCAGTTTATTCAACTGTAAGGTATATTAGGTTTTGTTATGATATGTTCTGTTCTTAGTACAGGTAATGTTATTAGCTTTATTGTATGGAGTTTAAAACTCGTTATGTTATTTATTATTTGACCTGGTGATAGTTAGGAATTAGGTCTACTATAAACTTTAAATTAGAGTTGTTTTAATTTACTATGTATGATTGATTAACATTGATGCATTAGATATGGTGAAGTGGGTTTAGGGTTTAAGTTTTGGGATATGTTTTGCTTTACTTTACAGCATTGAAAAATTAAACGGGGGGAAATTTTGTAATAGTGGCGTTTATTGTGATAAAGTATGTTAGGCATAGTTATTGATATCTTATGTTCTTAGTTCAAGTTTTAGATTTATGTTAGCTTTATTTAGACAAGTTTAAACTTTGTTTATGTTAGCTTTTATTTCGATTGATTAGTAGGTTAAGATCATGATAAACTTTTGTTAGAGTTTTGCTAAATTTACTGTGTTAATGTTAAATTAACATCATGTATAGTATATAAATATATATTTAATATATATAATATATATATATATATATATATATATAATATATATATATATTATATACAATACTATATATAATTATATATATTAATATATATATTATATATATATATAATATAATATCGTATTATATATTATATATATTATATATTATATATATATATTATATATATATATATATATATATATTATACTATATATATATATATATAATATATATAATTATAAAGTGGTTTAAGGTTAAGTTGTTGGTCAATGTCAATGTTAGCTACATTTACGACGTTGGTAGGACCGCAACTTTGTTAATGTTGCAGTTTGTTGTGCGATGTAGGTATGAGGTTAAGCATGTAATAATGAGTATGTCTTAATCGTTCTTGTTATTCAGGTGAAGTTATGTTTGTTTTACTGATGTTCAAAAGATCTTTGGTACGTCGTTACATATTGTTATAAATAAGTTTCCCAATTGCTGTGATACAAAGAAATATTTTTTCTGTTATGTTATACAATATATAAGGGGAGCGCAGGTGAAAATATTAACTTAGTGTGATTGTATGGTTCAATGAGAGCTACGATGGCTAAGATTATATGGGTCAAGACTTGGAATTAGATATTTTGACTTCCGATTTCAAATGTTTATTTTCACGTTATAAAGATAAAATAATATTGGTTTTGGTTAAGACAATTTTTTTAATATCTATATGATGTGATTTAATACAAAGAACCATTTTATGTAAAACGTTTACACAAAGATATGTTTTTGTTATTGCTTCTGCAAAATATACTTGATTTTTATATGTTAACTATACTAAATGATACTCTAATATCGCTAAAGTAAGTAAGGCAATAAGTGGAGCGCATTGGGGAAGAGGGTGAGGAGAGTGTTTGCGCTTACTGCTTTAATGGCCGGTGTTAGGGTCAATAAAGCTTACTATTTTTTTATTTTATTTTTTAATTTCTTAGGATAAACAACAAAATGTATTTAAATTTTATTAAAATCTTTCTTTTTACCTGAAAATCTTAAAAAATTATTTTTAAAAATAATAATGTACATAGGTTTTAAAAATAAAAATAAAACTACAAAATGTATGAATAAGTATCTTTAGAAATAAAAAAAACTTATATTAAAATATAATGTAAAATTACAAACAATGGCAATATTATATTACATATTATATATATATATATACTTAGTATATATATATCTTATATATATATATTTATATATTATTATATATTTATATATATATATATATATATCTATATATAACTCTATATATATATATATTATTTTGTTAAATATATATATAGTAAGATAGAATATATATAATATTATATTAATTATATATTTATATTATATATATATATATATATATATATATATATCTAATATATATATATTATATTTATATATTTATATATTATATATATATATATATATAATATATAACGGCACCTCTTCTATAATAATTAGTATATTAACTGTCTAAAAATTAGATATATATTATATATATATAATCGTAATGACGATATTATATTATATATTATATATATATATATATTATATAATATATATATGTTAATATCTATAATATTATATATTTTATATATTGATTATATATAACATTATTACTATATATATATATATATATATATATATATTAGGTATTAGTATACTATATATATATGTATATATTATATAATATATATTATATATATATATATATATATATAATATATATATATAATATATAATATATATACTAATATATATTTATATATTATATATATATCGAAAGAACGATGGAATTAACATGAACTATAAATATATCGCTCATCAACCATTGAGAACCTTCTTTTTCCTATGACATGCAGTAAAAGAACTATAATATTGACTGATTTGAATACTATATTTAATTGCTCTTCTATTGTTACAAATATGTTACTGAAATATTATCTCTTGTCGAGATGATAATCATCATCGTAAACCTGGGATTCGACGAAATGGACTATAATCAGCACATCGTATTCATATGACGATAGTGATAAGGAACGAGGTTGTGATATAACCTTTTGGTAGAGTGGAGCGATGTTTCGTGTAAATAGAGTGCATGTTAGTTATGGAATGTTCCTTCTTGATATAAGGTATAGATAGCGGTAATTAATCAGTTGTATGTGTGTAAAGATAATATGTAAAAACGATGTTATTTATAAGAAATGAAAGTGATTTGCACATGTTAAGTTTCGAATGCGATCAGGTATTATATCATATATACACCAAATTAAAGGAAAATCATCATAGTAAGCGGATCAGGTGCGATAGCTTTAAATGTCTCTGTTGTGAATAGTATAATCTGTTAGAGAAGTTAAGAAAATTATTTGTGTTAAACAGTTAGAGGAAGAGAGAAGGGAGAGAGGAGGAGAGACGAAAGAGAGAGAGAGAGAGGAGATGAGACTGAGAGAGAGGAGAGAGAGAGATGAGGAGAGAGATGAGAGAGAGAGAGAGAGAGAAACGTCGTAATTAATAATCTCTTTATGCAGGGATAGTATGCTTAGCCAGGCTAGGTCTGGTTACACTAAGTGTAGCCATCGTATTAAGAAAAATTGGTAGAACGGCTGACAGTTAGAAAGAGACCTCGTAATTAGTAAGCTCTTTGAAATAAGTATCAAATATAGTGAGCAACATTTGGTTACTGTAATGATCATCTATGTATTTAATAGTTGAATTCATCTTTAAAATTTCACTTTAAGGGTAAAACCCATTATATTGGTAAACTCCGTTTTAAGGTTCGGCTGGTCCACACATCGTGCGGGGATCTTACCGTTTCTGATTCCTCTGAAATCATCCTTCGTTATCGTTCCTCCATCTTCTTCTCTTGTTCATTCCATGCATTTCTCCTGGAACCCCCCTCTCGGGGACGCTCAGACTCCCCGTATGAACTTAAAACCCTCATATATGTGTGCCATGGGTTCGTAAGCATATAAAATAACACCAATATTGGATTAAATTATTAAGCGCATGTACGCTAAGTCAACACCCCACCCGCACCCGCACCCGCACCCGCAACCGCACCGTTTCCAGCACCGGATCATTTTTCAGTATTTGTGAGCATTCACAGTATCCAACTTCTTCTTATTCCTTCTTCACCCTTCCTCCACCTACATCTACTATGCACTCCGTGCATTTCTTCTGTTTCTTAGGAGACCCTATCCTAAGGGTGCTCAAACATCCCCCAGTGGTTCTGAAATCCTCAAATTAGGTTTTTACGGGTTTGTAAACATATATTAGAACATCTCATTTGTTCTACTATATGTCTGTATCCAGATTTTAACTCTGGCTCCAACTCCAACTCCAGCTCAGTGCTCAGCTACATGAGCTTTCTCAGTCTCCGTTTTCTCTTCTAGCTCCGAATCCCATCGGTTTTTCATCTAGCTGCTGTCATATACAAGTTTAATGGCTTAGTACCCTCTATTTGGGGCATAGCTGCGTGAAACCTCGTCTCCAACGAGATGCAAGACTTACTATAGGGTTAGATCTTGACAAGAGTCAGGTACTTCCGGGCCTCAGCGGGACGAGCCACGGGGGGACTTCGTCCCCCGCCTCTGTCCCACCGTCGGCAGCCCCTTAATAATATATAAAAAAAGAAAATTTCTAAAAAAATTAACATTATAAAACTTACATGATAAAACAGATACGTTCCAGCAACATGCTGACAATATCCGCTCGTTCTATTTGGAGTTTTAGTCTAACACGTGACACTGCTGCGGGCTGCATGAGCAGAGTGCGCGAATTGTCGATATGATGCCACTTTTTTAATTCCTTTTATAAGGCAGAAGTGCCCGTATCATAGATATTTTATATATATATATATATATAGATATATATAGTATACTATATATATATATACTATATATATATAAATATATCATAATTAAACGCTATATATATATACATACTTAATACGTCAGTATAATGAGATAATGTATACTTAAATTAATACTAAACATTTTATTTTCTCAAAAATAATATTATTCTTGGAAATTCAAAATGCTAACATTAATATTAAAGCATACATTTCTCTCAGTATATTAATTATATCAATTATATATATACTATATATATATATATATATATATATGATATATCATATAAATATACATACACGATCATATACATATATTGCTAGGTACAAGGTCTATATAATATATCTAGGTATATATATACAATTACTATACATACATAAATAACTATATCAACCAACTCTACGTATAGTATATAATTATACGTATATGAGCTAACTTCACTCTATAGATAAGATATACTTTATTATATCCCGCCAATACTTAGTACGTCTAAATATATTACTATACCTTACGTACTGTGTTACTAGCTATATATATATTATTAATATATAATAGTACCTAGAACTATTATAATTATAAACTACATGGGTAACACGTATATATCATATATATAATATCTATAGTATATATAATAGCTATATTTTTAATATACTGAGAGAAATGTATGTTCTAAATAAGTTAGGATATCAGGTATATAAACTGATTATGTTTAAATACCTATACCCTTGCTCTATTGATAACTATAATTCATATACGATTATCTAATAGTAACTTATATATACTACTATATATATATAGTAATACTAAAAGAAATACTTAAAGGTGTATACGTACTATATCGATAATATCCTATACTAGTTATCTATATATATTATATATAACCCAGTTTTTTCCCTATACTATCAATATATACATATATATATAATCTTAATATCGTGGCCTTAATCGATAGTACGAGACACGAGCTCAGTCGACCATGCAATAGGGTCCGGTCCGAATCCCCTATCCTGAGTGATCAATAGCGTGACTATTACCATATAGATAAAGTTCCCCTTCTACAATAGGCCATGCTCGTGCAAGGTGCGAACTTAACGTATCCATTATTATAAGTATTATCATACATCATATTATATATAATAAATAATACTATATATGACTATACTATATAGATTAGCCATATATACTAATAAGTACTATATAACTCACTTTATACCACTATGCTATATACTAATAGTATACTATATATAGTATTAATACTATTAATTATAGGATCAAGTTTTAGTATTAAAGGAGTTTGTAACACACCTAAAAATACTTAATAATACAAAGTTCAAATAGCTTATGTACACTATAATCACCATAACAACCTTTACTTAACTCTATCAATATAGGTTATAAATCTATGTAAAACTTACGAAACTCTAACAATAACTCGATTGACTTACTAAAACTCTAAGCAATAAACACATTTACTACGTTTTATATGATGCAATTTATTTTGCTATATTTTATAATTTTATTTGTCACTTCCCCGCTTGTTAAAAAGAAATAAAACCTCATCAGCAACTATCGCAGCCAACAGAGCTCTTCAACTCACTTTATCGAAATTACGAGGATTTAAATAAATAGTTGACTTGAGTGATTAACTGGATGGATCAGAAAATCCGCAGCATGAGGTACACGCTATTTCGCGTCTCTTATGTCTAACCCTATACTAAGCGCACTATTCTTAATATATACATATATAATAGCATACTTATCACACTATTAATATACCTATACTACTCTACTAGTTATACATAGATCCTACTCGTATACGTTACCTATAGTCATATATATTAAGAATAATATACATCCTAACACGAGTATACAGCATGACGAGGCCATAACAATAGAAAGATGATAATTTAACACTACACGAATTGAAAAATTAAAAATAAATATCTATAAATAGAATAAATAAATAAATAACATAATAAATTAAAAAATACATACATAAAAAATCTTATTTTAAAAGATCTCACATTGATAATGCTGCTTGGTAAAGATGCAACTTAGTTACATGACTTTTAAACATAATAATGTTAAGAAAGAAAATCTCTATACATTTTTATTGTCCACATTATATCTTACAAAAGAATTTTGATGTAGGGAATTTCTAGTTTTCTATTAAATAATGGAACTTACTTATGTCCAGCTTCATAGAATATGCAAGCAATATATATAAGTACTTTCAAGCTTATATATATACTACTATATATTATATATATCTACTACCTTAGTAATATAGTATTAGATACTACTATATATAATATTATATATTAGATGATAAATATATAAATATATAATATACCATATATATATAGTAAAATATTTATATATAATATATTATATATATATATAAAACTCATATATATATATATATACATTATTATTAGATATGAACTATATAATAGACAAGTTTTATAATACAAATGCGAAAAAAAAAATATCCAAATATATTATATAGTATATATATATATATATATATATATATATAGATATATAATATATATATATATAATATATATATATATAGTATAATTTTTTTGTATCTAGTATTTATTAAATAGTATATTATTATCATAATGAAGTAGATTTTAAAGATTTAAATAATTAAGTTGGGTAGTTAAATAGCTTTTCATTCTTAAATAAAACGATGACAGTTAGGAGATTGCATTAATATGCTTAGATACCTGTGGTTCGTTTTAAAATATAAAAAAAAAAAAAAAAAAAAAAAAACAATGTGGACGGGAAAAAAAGCGACAGACAGACGACCAACGGACGGGCAAGGACACACAGACACACAGAGCGCATGCAGAGCAGACAGAAACAGGAAACAAGAAAGAGACAAACAGAACAAACAGTTCAAAAAGACTGACAGAGAGAAAAGCTATTTTTAGCTTATTGACACTTTCACAGCTCTGTTACGTAAAAGATCCATAGAAGTAAAAAATTACGAACATTTATGGTGCCTGCACCCTCTTCACAGGTTAATTGTGACAGTACTATAGTTGACAACACCCAGTATATATATAGTATACATATATAATATATATATATATACTATAGTATATATTATATAATAAATATTATAATATAATATTATATATATATATGAAATAAGTATTATATATATATATCAGGGGCAGATTCTCATAGCATGCTTAGCATGAACCGGCCATGCTAAAAAAAAAATATTTTAAAAGGAAATTTTGATGTCAAATATACTGGTGAATTTGTTGATAAGATGTTGATATTATGCTTCTTCTAAACGCTATCTATTAACAAAAAAATTCAAATTACATTTAATTTTTATTCTTAGCAGCTCAAAATAAATAAAATATTTCGTTAGTTATATTACAACCAAACCTTACTAGCTATGAAATTAAACACGCAACGAATTTATCAAGAGAAAACACCATTAAAACTGCGAACTTAACAGCAAGCAAATACAGTCTAGCGGGGAAAGATATAATCTAGGGGGCGTGAGGTCGGCGCGATCTTGCAGCACGCAACAGTCCCCTCTCCCTATCCATGTGTCAGTGTATGTCCCCTGTTTCAGAATATGGGCCCGTAACTTGGTGGCTGAATGTGACCGGGCGCCATTCCATGTTGAACCACATGGTCTCTGCGGGTCGCAAGGGCTATGTCGTCCATGAGCTGCACGTACAAACATGCTACGCACGCAAGCACAAACACATTAACAATTTGCAGTTAACTGAAAATGCGACGCGTCACACAACCTAAACTAGTGTACCTTCAATCGTCCGTAACTTTGAAAGGAAGTGTCATACAATAGTTATATTATAATAACTGATCAATGTTTCTTAGTTTCTTTTGCTCTATCAGCCCCCCGAGTCTTGCTCATGCTTAGAGCTTGAATTCAAAATTTTCCAGATTTATCTCATATATAATTAAATATATATACTATATTATATATTAGTATATATATAATATATATATATAATATATAGATATATATATATAATATATATATATATATTATATATAATATATACTATATACTTATATATATATTAAATATATATTATATATACTAATATTATATACTTATAATAATAATATACTATAATATATATATATATAGTATTAATATATATATATAGTATAATATATTATATAGTATATAATAATATAAATGCTATTTACCAACGATTTAGAACAAATTCTTAAAAATTTAAAATAGCCTCAGAATACTATAAATTTTCATACTTTGATCTCAACCTTTTTATATTAATATATATGACTGTAATCTAAGTTGAGTCATATATACTATGTTTAAATTCTCTGAGATGTACTCACAATAAAATTTCAAATTTTCACTACTCTCTACTATTCAGCAATATAGCATATAGAGTGTATACATCATATGTTTTTGTAGAGTGTAGAGTCAATGTCTGTTTAATGAGATCTTCATTTAAATTAAAATTACGCTCTCAGTGGTTACTTTGTAAACAAATGCCCAATAGCTAGTCATATTGAAATTTTTAACTGTTGATCAGTACTTTGGTACAGTTGAATGTGTTCATGTGTTCATGTGTGTGTGTGTGTAAAAAGGATAAAAATAATAATAGAAGAGATCACAAATCAGTCATTGTTTGTTTATAATGAAATAATGAAATATTATATTTATTATATTTAATAATTACATAATTTTAAGACATTTAACCAAGGATTTTTTTTTAAATTATATTTAGTAAGATATAAAAAAAAGCATAAAAAGCATAAAAAGAATAACTGTTTACCTAAAAAGCAACTTAATCCCTCATGAGTTAATACTAGAGAAATAATATAGAAATAAAAAGAATAAATAAAACATCAAATCACCTTTTTAGTTACCTAAAAATTTAAACTAAAACTTTAAATAAATAAAATAAATAAAATAAAATAAATAAATGTATATATCTTAAGAAAATGAATTTGAAGTCTGCTAATATGAGTAAATAGCTACAAATATTATCGTAATACAAATGAAAATATTGTTAAATACATTCGATGACAAACTTATTAAAACATTGGTTCTCAACCTGTGGGGCGCGAAGAAAATTGAAAATCGAAATAAAAAACTTTATTGAAATAAATAAAAAAATAAACATTTTGAATAAATCCAAATTATAATAATATAATTGGAAATGTGGCTGATAATTTTCAAATACCCAATAAATTATAATTATAAATATCGTATATATATATATATATATATATATATATATATATATATATATATTTATATACATATACATATATATATATATATATATATATATATATATATATATATATATATATATATATATATATATATATATATATATATATATATATATTACTTCAAGTCAAGTAACGCACCAGTGGTACGTGGAGAAGGAAAGGTAGTGAAGGGTTTAAAAGAAATACGAAGCGCACTTTATTGCCAAAAAAACAAAAAAATGGTATTCCTTCCCTAGAACCGTAGGTTGATAGAGGTGAGGTCAAGGTGCAGCCAAAGGGTCCCGCAGTAGGGTGGCGCTGCAAAACACAATGTTGGTACGTACGGCGACGGCCGCGGAGGGTCTGTCTCAATACCGTGTATGTCCCCTCTGGTACCGGATGACTGCCTGACACCGTCCTGGCATGCTCGATGAGTGGGCGAATGTCTTGGACAGTGATTTGATCCCATATGTCGTGCAGTACCTGTCGCAGGTCCGGGAGGGTCCGTGGAGGGGGTTGCTGCTGTCGGAGCGACGTTTCAGGATATCCCACAAATGTTCAATTGGGTTGAGGTCCGGATTATATGCTGGCTACTCCAACGCCGTAATTTGAAACGTCCTAAAGTAGTCGTTTTGTGTGGTCTTACATTGTCATGCATTAGGATGAAAGAGTCACCGATGTAGGGAGCATATGGCACGATATATGGTTCGACAATGTCTGTGATATACCTTACTGCTGTAAGAGTGCCTCCATCGAAGATGTGCAACTCCGTAGGACCAGATAAAGCGATGCCTCCCCAGACCATAACCGACCCACCTCCAAACAGCGGCACCTGTAGCACATTGCATTGCTGGAACCTCTCTGTCTGTCGTCGGTATACTCTAGCACGCCTGTCCGAGGCATACAGAGACACTCTCGACTCGCCCGTAAAGAGCACCTTTGCCCAATCGTCGACAGTCCAAATGGATGTGTTCTTGGGCAAATGCTAGTGTCGTGGTGTGAGGTGGACCTCTGACAGGCCTCCGGGGCCGGTAATTATGTCCCGCAAGGCGTCGACGCACTGTATTGTCACTCACCCTGGTGCCGTGTACCTCCGCCAGCTGTATCTGCAGATGTCATGTCATTGTGTGGCGCTCTCGTAATGTACGCAGACGTATAAATCGGTTTTCCACGGGTGTCGTGTCCCTGGACCTACCTTGTCCCCGCCGGCGATCATGTGTCAGGGTTTCCTGGTACAGTTGGACCACTCGTGCAATCCTTCTGTGCTCTACACCGAACCGTCGACCAAGTGCCCGGTACCCGTATCCTTCGGCATTTAGTGTTGTTCTGCAAGCACTGATCTCTTGACAGTTGACGCACTATCCTCTCCATGTTTATAGGAATCGCTTCGTACGTGAATGATCCCTCGCTCGATTATACCCCCGACTCTCCCAGGTCTAGTTACGTGGTTTATGTTTTCCTAAATTTATCGCGGTGACGGCCCCAATACTGCAGCGAATTCTCTGCGAGGTGGTTACATAGTTACACTGATGCTGTCTTCTGTGTTGGTGTGGTAGCGGCGCACGAAAAACGCGAAAAGCGTTCACGATAAATGCGAAAACGGTTAAACACCCCAAATTCCGAGGGAACGAAGTACTTG
>JABUQX010045118.1:20000-34786 GCA_015478945.1 Trachelipus rathkii | reverse complement strand
TTATCTACTATATTATTAATTATATTAATTATTCATTTTTATCATTAATTATTTATTATTATTATTATCTATTTTTTATTATTATTTCTTATTAAATTTTTATTATTATTTTATTATAACAATATTATAATAATAATAATAAATAATAATAATAATAATAAAAATAATAATAATAACTAATAATAATCATAATCTCAATAATAATACTAATAATAAAGAATAATATAAATAATAATAAAAATAATTAATAATAATAATAATAATAATAATATTAATAATAATAATAATAATAATAATAATAATAATAATAATAATAATAATAATAATAATAATAATAATAATAATAATAATAATAATAATAATAATATTAAAAATAGATGAATAATAATAATAATAAAATAATAATAATAATGTAAAAAAAATTATTTTAACAAAAATAAATCACAAAAAAACAATAACAAAAAAATACAATCATCATAGTGACTGATGAATAATAACACATAATACATAATAATAATAATAATAGAGTTCAACTTTGGGTAATTTAAAATTTTCTTATTTATTTTCGTTCTACAATTTCTCTTGAAAACAAAACAAGTAAAAAAATTGTTTTGGAAATTCTTTTATTTAATTAAACACAAAAACAACAAAAGTTCTTTCAACTTTTTTTTATTTTGTTTAGTTTTTTTTTTCGTTTTTTACTTTTTTTTTTTTTTTAAAGTAAGCTAGTGTTATTAATTAGTTTTCCAAAATATAGAGCAATAAGTGCAATTAAAATAGAATTAAATATTTTGTAGTAGAATATAATAAATAAGACATAGAATAAAGTAACACACACACCATATACATATATATTATATATATATATATATAATATATATCACTGATATATATATATATATATAGTATCTAGTATATATATATATACTTTCTTTACTATATCTATATATATTTATATATTTATATATATATATTATATATATATCATATAATATATACATAATATTATATATATATACATATATATACTATATATATATATAATATTATCTATATTATATCATATATATATATATTATATTACTTACACATATATATATAATATATATAATATATATAATTCATATATATATATATATATATATATATATATTTAAATATATATAATATACTTTATATATTATATATACTATATAACTATATATATATAATATATATATATATAAATATATTATCATATCATATATATATATATATAAAATATACTATAATTATATATAATATATATTATATAAATTAAATTATATATATATAATATACTATAGTATATATCATATATATATATATATATAAATATTACTATATTATGCTCACTTATCGATACTATATATATTATAAATATATATATATAATAATATACTATATATATAATATATATATATATATATAATCTATATATATATATATATATACTAATATATATATTATTACTATATATAATATAATACTACTATATTATATTATATCATCACATATATATATTATATATATAATAATTATTATATATATATATATATGCACTGTATATATATACTATAAATTAATATATATATATATCTTACTATATATATATATATATATATATATGTATTATACTTATATATATATATATACTATATATATATATATATATATATTATATTATATATATATATATATATATATTTAATATATATATATATATATGATCTCTAAATATATACTATATATTATATACTAATATATATTTAAATATTATATATATACATATCTATATATTATAATATATATATATAATATATATATATATAATATATACTATTTATATATATATATACTATTATATATATATATATATATATATATAATATATATATATAATATATATAATGATATATACTATATATATCTTATATATATACTATATATATAAGATACTATACTTTATCTACTATATATATATATATATATACTCTATATATATATATACTATATTACTATAATATATAGTTCACATATATATATATTATATATATATCATATATATATTATAATATATATATATATATATATATATTCATATCTCTCTATATATATTACTATTATAAATATACATATATAGTACTAATATATTATATATATATATATACTTATATATATATATATTTATAGTATATATATATAGTCTCACTATATATTATATATTATATATATATAATATAATATATCTATATATAAATTATACTATATATAAATTATACTATATCTTATCATTATATTAAATTAATATATAAATTAATATATTATAATATATATATATATATATATATATATTATTTAATTTAATATATATATTATATATATATTATTAATATATTATATATATATTAATATATATAATATATATATGTTATCATATATATATCATTTTATTTAATAGAGATCAGCATATTACGCGTCTACATCAAGATAGTAGTTGATAAATCCAGGGGGGAGACCAGGCATGGAATACCTATCATCAGATTATCAGACACAGTATCAACACTCTAAAGCATTGCAACGAACTAATTTTTATATATATATATAGAATCACATTGTCCAGTGCAATAATAAAGTATGTTACGAATTATGTGCACTGTCATAAGATTAGAATATTTCTAAGAGTAGTATCATCTCTGTGAAACCTATTCTATTACAACTATAACTAAAATAAGTTAGATTATAAATCTATGGGATACAGTTACGATTAAATTAACATAGGTTTATTTATATTTATTAAGCTTAATTTGGGTTTAAAGGCTAGATCTTCTGAAGCTTATTTTCGAAAAGTATGTGTAACTGCAGTTTATATTAGCTTTACCAATAAATGTTAAATATAATTAATAAATGCACATACTCAAGAACGATAGCTTCTGAATAAAGGAATATTTTGAACATAAACATTAATTCAGCTTAGTAAAGCTATACAACGTGAAA
The DNA here is from genome assembly GCA_015478945.1 of Trachelipus rathkii. Classification (NCBI taxonomy): domain Eukaryota; kingdom Metazoa; phylum Arthropoda; class Malacostraca; order Isopoda; family Trachelipodidae; genus Trachelipus; species Trachelipus rathkii. The sequence goes on along the minus strand of JABUQX010045118.1, from coordinate 31,771 downwards.
AATTTGACAATTATCCTGGCTCGAGCCTACAAGAATGAATTTTAAAATGAGAACTTATCAGTTCTAAAAAAATAAAGGAATATGATAATCCTTATCTCAATACTACAAAAAATCGCGCATCTCTTACCTCTTTGCATTTGACCTTCACAGCGCTTCCAAGAAATAACCTTCTTTTTACTGACTAACATCTTGTTAAACTAATTTTTTATATATCCTTCTCACCGGGGAGGGGAATGGCTTCTGAGCCTCTATATAAGGGCAGAAGTCAAGAACTATTGACTACCTTGTAAATGTAAAATTTTGAAAAACATGACTAGCAGAATATCTATACGTTTGCTTCTTCCATTAAGGTCATACATCAGAGACACTTTTGTGTCCTTTAGCGCAGCGTCAGTGGAGCACAGGCATCTACGCGCTTAGAGGCCCGACTATGTGGCTCGGATATCTTCTCATCAGAAAACAATGGCGTATGGAATGAAAAACTTGCACACATCCGTAGACAGTAACGATAGTATAAGGGTGGGTTCAACCACATCCATGTTGATATATTTAATGATGGACAAATATTTGACCTCGTGAAATGTATATTACTCAGGGACTGTGTTTGACGAGTATTGAAGGAGTGGTTTGAACACATCTAACATGGGTCCAAAGAAAAGACTTGCTAGGGGTATAATACAAATAATTGACTGGATACACTAGGTCTTTGACTATGTACCCAAGTGTCCTGACGAAAACAAAGAGGTACACCGAATGGATAAGACTTATTATGTCACTGTTCTACTACCATTTAAAATCATATTATTATATATGCATTCTTCCGACTATCCCGCCATTACCGTGTCGACCAACTAAAGTTACTACTTGTCATATTATCTGATGGAATATTTTGATTAAGAACAACGTGAGTGTACTCTTTGTGAGGTAAGATTGAGTTCATTCCACTGAATCCAGTATATATGATTCTGTTTCCACGTTCACTAAGACTGAGGAAGGTAACTCATTGTAAGATGAGTCCTAATCAATATTCGAATTTACTTGCGAATTTTATTCTGAAGACTATTATATTCAGACATTATCAACTAGTCGTGTGTGTCTTGTCAATCGCGAAAAGTTGATAGAGATCCCAGAACTGAAATCTCTTATAATCTCCACTCCGGTAATGCTTATAAGACGTGTTTTTGACGAATTTTAGGAGCGGTATGTTTATGAAAATGTTTGGGAGTAAGACTAACCACAAATGCCTTCCATCTCTTGTAACTTGTGGTCGTAGGTAGCGGTCGTGAAATGCTGATAGGCATCTTAAGCAAATAATACAATATCGTAATGATATAACGTCGACTAAATTCCAAACGCAAGAGAAAACAGTCTCTAAGTGGTTAAGCAAACTAACATCACAAAATTCTATAGCTATCAACACGTATTAGCTCTCGTCCTCCCACTGCATTCCTACCCATTGGCAATAAGGGAGCTTATTAACATGAGTGAAGGAATTCACTAAGAATAAATCTGATTATTTTAATTAAAACACCCCATTTACTGTACACGTGGAAAATGTTTTCTATTATATAGAAATAGATTTCTCTTAATGATAAGAGCGCAGACGTTTGAGATACGAACTACATTGACAAATTGTAAAGGCACTCCGAAACGATTAAACAAATCGTTGGAACGATTGTATAAATGATTATAGAATGAATGTATCTATATATAGATCATAAATAGACCGCAACGATATTAAGACATGTTAAATGAAGTATGATATACATATTTGTGGACTGAGCTCAGAAGCCTTTGACTTTTGTTTTACCCACCAATGTTTGTGTGTATAGTCAAACACCTACATTTAGCTCAAAAGTGCATGAAATAATTCCACCTTACGTTATTTTGAATAAATTTATGATGAAGCGCTGAGGGTTACCGTGAGAAAGCAAAAATAAATGTATTCTTTATTGCAAGATTGTGCATATTCCTGTACAAATAAACATTTTGATATGAGGTACGCGCTGAATGAGTATCAACCTATATAATTATATATATAATATATAATTACCAGATATAAATAATATAAGCCTTGGATAGCCGTATTATTATGTAAGAGTGGCTTATTTAGTTAGCTAAGTAATGCTTGCATACTTATATGATGAGCATATCTCTTAATTGAGAATCTAACTTATTGGTGAGTGAGTTGGTAGACTAATTTGAGTAGCTAAAGATGGGATTAAGTTATACATCATTAAATTGTAAATTATACATTATGCAATCTCATTAGTCAAAATACGATCACTTTATGCTTCACTGATCTGAAGATTAATTTTTACATCCAAGTAACAAAGTTCAGATTATATTTACCAGTCCGGAACTTATGGACCTGTGTAAAAGAAGGATTATTTTTTAATCTCTTCTAAAAAATCTTTGAAGCTCTTTCGAGAACGATTCTTTTTGCATTGTCTGTAGACAATACATAGATACGTGACTTTAAATATATCATGATTAATTGTGCAACATATAACTATCTTTGAGCAAGTGCATACCAAAAACTGGAAACTAATTAAACCAATTATCGATATAGTTTTGTGCAAATTTGAATATTGGAACAACTCCATCCAACAGGAGGATTATTGTACCATTATACTTGTAACTCATACATGCAAAAACATGGAGATTGTGACTATTGATTTCCAGTATTCAACAGATGGCCAGTAAATACTATTTAAAGAGAGCCATTTTGGCCCTTTTGCTGGCCCTTTAGTCCAGAAGGACATGTTCTTTTGGAACTCTTTGAATGAAATACATCTGGTCAGAAAGGTACCGTGACTGGATATTATCTTTCTTGTTCTGACGTATAGAAATTTAGGACTTAACGAATATTCCTCTTGAAGCGAAGAGCTCATGTGAGCGCTGAGAAATTATCTTGCATAACACTAGATTCACGAATATTTGCTTATACACTTTCAGAGATCCTATTTACGGATCCTCAAATGTAAAGAGTTATCTTATGCGAGTCGGAGAATTATGATTCAATATCGATGCACTATGAGAAGCACTGAATTGAGACACGAGCCGAGACGAGTAGCCACTTAACATTTGTGAGTAGAAGAGAGAACTGTTAGAGATACGTAGAGAGAAGTATTCAAACAAGACAATAACTCAAACAGGGAGCGTTAAATACTTCTTTATGCAAGGCATGAATTTTATTTCCCTTTGGACAGACAAAACCAGGAGTATGCTCGGAACGTCCTTATGCACGAGCAGAGATGAAAAGAGAATAAACGAGCCTCCCAGATTGGGGAGATGCCACATAAGCAACAGTGCTTGCATGCAAAATATATCAGATATTTGTATTAACTCGGAGAGAGGCTGCTCAAGTTGCACACTCAAACTCACAGGAGTCTTTTAAAAGAGACCTCCCTTCAGAGAGTTAAGTCGCTTTCGCTCACGTTCTCACGATGAATTTTTTGGATCTTCGGGATGCGATTATATCGTCCACCGCCATGTCACCCTTCCCAAGTTCTCTTCATAAGAAGAGACGGCCTCGAACGGTGACGGGGAGGTAAAGGGCATAGGGGGATCGAATAACATTTGTCGTATATGCTGATCTCGACAGAGCACGTGGTCTCGTTTACTTTGGTAGAGATCACCCTGTCAATCGACTACTAATATTTAAACTGGTAATAAAGTCAACCTTACTGAACACATGACTACAACGTGATATCACGGGAGGTTACTTATACTATAATACCTCCCCTAAAACTCCTTTCTTCATCCACAGTATGATGAAGATAAGCTCAAGTTGAGTGTCCTCTGCTCAATCACTTAGAAATTATAAAGAAATTATTCGTCTCTATTGAAACTGTTGGATTACTAGTGTATTAAGTTCGACTGAAGTTCACAAGTTTGAAAGCGACACCTATCACTCATCATACTGAGGTGGCCTCTCGAAATGATCTTGAAGTTCGCTGAGCAATAGACTAAAAACGTGTTGAGTCATTAGACATTATACAAAACGTACAGAAAGATTTTGAAGTGATAGAGAGGGAACATGCAACTCAGGCAGGTATTTTTTGGCGGATGTTGTATACAGCCCTAGAACATAGGGCTGACAGCCAACCCGAAGATGATGGTGGCATAACGGTAAGTGAGTGAACTCGCCATGCAGCTCTCCCCGAGTAAAAACAGAACGATTTCTGTCCTCTCTAATATTATTGTCTGAAGTCTGATGATGAAAAGGAGACTGTTACGTGTATGAACATATTAGATCGCACCCAGAGACGATGAATTTAACGTTTGTGATAAGACAGTAAAGTCCAAGATTAAAATAGGGGAACAGGGCGATTAAATCTACCTCCTGGATACGATGCCTGATTAAGTGAAGGACTACTAACACTTATCTTCGAGGTGAGGTGCAGATAAAAGAGAGACGGGAACGAATTTGGTTTTATAGAGTAGAGAGATCATTCTCTCGACACGGCGATTGTATAAATTAATATATGTGAGTTCTCTGGTGGGTAGGGAGTTTCGGCAGTAAATTTATGTCAGTCTTGGGTACTAGATACGCACGTCCACAGCACACTCTACAATAATCCTGAATACATTTATATGTGTGAGGTATTTGAACATTGAATATGTTATTCTCCCATAACACTAATTGAAGCAACTGTCACTTGTGAGGTCACAGATTACTCACAATTCTTTTTGTGACATTACGTTGCATCGTTACAAGAGCAACGTGATGATCTTTTGATTATGAGATGGAGCTGCTTCAAGTTTACGAAGAGATGTGAGATGAAAAACACAATTCGTGAGTGAAGTGTTCTACTACGTGGTACTTCCAGTATCTCGGAACTCAATCAAATTACCTTACGGTGGAATCTAAAATGATACATTATATTTTATTCTAGTATCAAAAGGAACCTGTCCGCCTCCTGCATTGATTACACACAGAAGACTCTAATGTTATAGAGGTCTTCCAAGGGCCGCAAGTCCACACAATTCAGACTCAGTATGGTATGTAAGAGTGGGTTCGAAGTACGAGTATGTTATGACACCAACAGCAGACAATAGGGTTCCACTAGAGCACAAAGAATATAACTTAACATGTTCCGGTATATGCAACTTTCGATCAGATCTTTATGAACTTATTTGTGAGAAGGTAAATGGGTGAGGTGAGCTCTGAGATAATCTGTCATATGAAAATTATTTATTGACAGCTATTCCGGCTATAGAATTATCTTCCAAAAGATTTTTTTTTCATTTTGGGAAGGTGTCAAAAAAGATGTTACAGGCCCGAAAGGCACGTACCCCATGACAAGTTTCTAGGGCACTGCCCCGAATGCATTTTACGGTTTTAAAATGCTTTAATAAATGAAGAGCATCGATGCCCAGCAGCCCATGAATATTTGAAACCCTGTCAACATTATTATTTTGATAGTGACTATCTGCCACTTTGAAACCATTTTGGGTAATATTTTTCATAGCCTCCGTCAGGCCTTTTACATAAAAGCCGATATCCAATTCAGAATCAATATTTACAGGTAGGCTAGAATATTTCCCACAACAAATGCCCATCTCTAAATTTAAAGACCGTAAGGATCTTAATTCCTCTCCCAAAAATGTTTTTATGGAGCTCTGATGACTAGGAAGACTATTTTCATTGACTCCCAATTTTTTAAGAATGCTCCTATGAAAATACGTGGACTGACTACCTAAATCGAGAAGCACACGTACAGGGACTATTTTATTGCCCTTCTTGATGTTAAGGGAGAGAGTGGGCAGAATATTTTGACCCACGGATGAGGCTGCACCTGTATTTATACAGATATGATTAGATGAGCCACAGGCTTGACCATTTTCCTCATTCGCGACTGATGTTGACGGACGACTATCTTCCGAAAAGCCACCGGACACGTTTCTGCTATTTGGAAAACATAGAGCCGTTATGTGGGATTTTTGGCCACATTTGCCGCATGGGTGACTAAGTCCATACCTCTTGGCAGGACATTTATTAGCGAAATGCTTGCTGCTTGAGCAGCTGAAGCACATGCGCAGCTCTTTACAGCGATCTCTCCTGCTTTACGCGATCTCTCCTGCTTTCAGAGAAGAAATTACTTCACAGAAATCATGCGATGATCTTCTGTTGCAAAATTACATTTTCAAATAAATGATTTAGAAATATTTTTAAAATCTCCCACTCTTTTTGACTGCGTTTGGTTTCGTCTTCCTGACGAGCGAAGATTTTAAACTATCCTCTTTAGAGGAAGCGTTAAAAGCTGACGATTTAGCCGATTTATGCTCAAAAGGAGCACGATTACGCTCAAATCCCTTTTTAGGGGCAGATTTATTTTTCCCCTCCCCTTCTCCATAGACTTGATTATTTTACCGTAATGCTCCAAGATTATATTAACGGAAGGATATTCATCCTGTGTGATTAATTTGAGCTCACGAAGAAAGCCAGTTGGAAGTTTGTCCACGATTATATGACTCATGAGCTTACAGCCCGCCGAAGGATCTTCAAAGAAATCGAGTCCAAACTCCTTGAGCTCATGAATATATGCTCTCACTTCAGACAGGAATATACGAATATGTTCAGGATTATTCTCTAAAATAGGCGCAGAATCGATTTTATGAAACAGAGAATCAATAATATATGATTCGTCTAAGTAAAGGCTCTTTAATATTTCGAAAGCGACTTCCAAATTGGAGTCGACATTAGTTAAATGCTCAATATCTTTGAGCGCATTACCTGATAACAATGACTTTAAATACTGCAATTTTGCAGCGCTAGAAATATCTTTTCTGGCCCCATAAACATTTTGAAAGGACAGAATAAACGAGCGGAAAGAATGCCGGTCCCCCTCACCCCTGAACTCTTGACACTTTATTGCAGGGATTTTTACTTCCTGTTTTGATGCATGAATATTTTTGATTATATTCTGCATCTCTTGACGTGATATTCCGTCTTCAAGAGAGGCCTCTGAAGCTGCAGGAGGCGCAGTCGGAGAAGAAGATGGAGAACTAAAACGCGGTGTCATACGCCAGATTAATTTTTCATTCTGGGTATGATAATGTACCGCTTCAATTATTTCCTCGTCCAAAATTGACGAGTCATACTGAAGAATGGAAGACTTTGTGATGACTTCTTCGATCAGAGCATCAAAGTTTTTAACTTCCTCCAATTTTGATTTAATTTCCTTCAGTTTTGAGGAAACGATGTGATTATCTTCCTGGCTTTCTGTGGCAGAAAGATCGAGAAGATTTTTGAAAAGGAGCGTGATTTTCCTTTTAATCACAGCTCTCAGTCTCTTAATAGGGGACAGTTTTGACTTAACCTCTTTCGTGAGGTCGACTAATTCTTCTGGAGAGAGAGTGTTATTGTCCTCCCTCCCAAAATTTTCACTGACACTGTCCTCCAACTCAGACACGATTTGTCTGAGTGATTCATCTTCGAAAAGAGACATTTTTGTAAAATGAATATTTGAAAAAAAAACGCAAAAGAAAAAAAATACTAAAAAAAAAAACGCAAAAAAAAATGCTACTTATTATATGAGCAAAACGCACGATATATACCACCACCTATGATTTAATAGGCAATGATTGCGAAAGGACAATATAAAATACCCAAATAACCCAAAATAATAATTACCGCAAAGATACTAAATTTGCCGAAAATATATATAATTTTTTTTTAATAACGCAAAAATTATAACGCAACCTTATTTAATATATTTGAAAGGAAGAGAAGTCTCGATTATTTGAAACAATCCAGATATATATAAATATCTGGACAGTTAACTAAAAAAATACTACAAAATTATATCTGAGACCGTCTATTTCTCCTCAAACGCAGCAGAATAATATATGCGTGAATATATGACCTTTATGTATAATATATATATATATATATATATATATATATATATAAATATATATATATATATATATATATATATATATTAGTATATATATATATATATATATACTAATAATATAATATATATATATATATATAATATATATATATATATATATATATTATTTATATATGAATATATATAATATATATATATATATATATAATATATATTATATATATATATATTTTAAAATCTTTAATTTACAGGTCCAATCTGCAGAATATTTTCGAATCGAACGCAGATTATTTCAAAGCGCAAACTTCTGCAGAATATATAATGTGTGTGTTCAAACAAAACTAATCAGTTTTTTACGAAATAGATTTTTAATGAGAAATATTTTTTCTTTCTCAGAATATTGAAAAAAAGCAACTTTGCTTCACACACAAAATAGATAAATGAAGTAACGAAAAATTTCACGTAGGAAATTTAAACTTTAAACGCCAGTATTTTACCGACTACGAAATACTAAATTTAAACTTTAAACGCCAGTAGTTTACTGACTACGAAATACTAAATTTTAGCGAGAAAAACAACTTTTAAATTACAAACTTTTCTCAAGATAATATAATTGTTAAATTATATCATTTTATTGAATAGAGATCAGCATATTACGCTCATCAGAATATTAAAGACCAGCATAATTAATACGCTCATCAGATTATAGAAAGTTCAGATTAAGAACTTTGACGAAATTCTAAAAGAATTGAATATTGGCCAGTGCAATAATAGTTTAGATTATGTGCACTGCAAGTTAGAACATTTAAGAGAGTATACTCTTGAAAGCCTTAGGTCTTCACTATAACTAAAATAGTTAGTTAAATAGTGGGATATTACACAAGGTTATTTTTTAAGCTTATTGAGAAAAGTTTGTTTTCCCAAGCTCAAAACGAAGTAGTTGACCCGTTTTTAGCTTTCCAGAATGTTAAATTAAAATGCACATACAGAACGATCTTCGAATAAAGGAATATTTGAACATAAACTTTAATTCAGCTCGAAGCTCAACAGTGAAAAATTGCATCCGGCTCGAAGCCTTACAATGAATGATTTTAAATGAGAACTTATCAGTTCGAAAAATAAAGGGAATGAATATTCAAATACCAAAAAATCGCTCTCTACTCTTTGCATTTGGCAACCCCTAGGTTTAAAAAAATAATCTCTTTTTCTCACAAAATATTGAATCTATATTTTTATAATATATATATATATATATATATATATATATATATATATATATATATATATATATATATATATATATATATATAATATATATATATATTATATATATAATATATATATATATATATTATATATATATATATATATTAATATATATATTATATTTAATATATTATATATATTATATATATATAATTATATATACTATATATTATATATATATATTATATAATATATATATATTATATATATATATATATATATATATATATATATATTTAATATATAGTATATATATATTATATACTATATAATATATATATTATATATATATTATATATTATATATATATATATAATATATATATATATATATAATATATTACATATATATATATACTATTTTAACATATACAATTATATATATAATATATATAATAATATTGAATATTATAATATATTATAATATATATATATATATATATATATATGATATATATATACAATATATATAATATATATATATTATATATATATATATATATATATATATATATATATGATATTATATATATATATATATATTATATATATATATTATAGTATATATATATTTACTATATATATATATATATATAATATATATATATAATATTAATATAATATATATATATATATATATATATATATATATATATATATATATCGAGTAGCTGCCTGCATGTGCGCTGTTCGATTATAAGTACTTCTCGAAAACCCCGCACCATTCGCAAGATGGAATGGAGTGGAGTAGTAGTACTTCAAAAGGTTGCCCCATTTCCACTTCCTGTGGAAGTTGCGGTTCTTGGGATCATCACCTGGCATAGGGTTTAGGGTCAGAATTGTCCGTCAGAAATTTTCTCTCTATATTCCCCATTTTTTGCACTTTGGGTGCGTAAGCCCGGTGCATGCGCCCCAAATCTTCTTATTACCCTGCTACAAATGTAATAGATCCCTTATCAGAAGACAAGTCTTTGTAAAGTGCAACATCTGCCAGCACTGGTTTCACTTATAGTGCAGAAATCCTCAAACCCTAAAACAGTATTCTCCAGCATCGTCTTGCAGCTCATAAGTAGGCTCACATACAGAAATTCGCATCTCTCATCCACATAATTTAACCAATATACTCCAATTAAACATCAACGGTATGAAGAGTAAACATGAACAACTCCTCAGCACCTTAATTAAATTCAGTGCACATATATCACTCATACAGGAATCTAACCTTACATCAAACACTTACCTCTCTGAATTTCCCAAATACACAATCCTAAGTCAAAACAAAGTAATATCCAAACACAATCTGGCCACTCCTATTCACAAACATTTTCAATTACGTAACACCACAAATCACACCCAATTACGTATGAACAATGTCCCGACACCTATATACCAATCAATAGTAGTAAAAATCTATAAACAAAACATATGTCCTAATAAATTTCTATATTCCACCAACCACCTCCCAACACTGTCCTAGGAATTATGTTCCAGACTTATTTCCATTAACTCAATATAATGACTTGATACTGGCCAGGGATATTAACGCCCATCACCCCGCATGGCTTAACTCACATGCACCCACACCAAGAGGTGAAACATTCATAGACAGCTTAAATACACTTAGTGTCCTCAATAATAGAATCATACCTACTCAACAACCATTCCAACATAAACGAAACTCCATGTCTCCTGATATTTCATGCTGATCTCACCAAATACAAGTTAAAGAAACATGGCAAACTTTTCATTCTCAAAACTCCATGTCTCCTGATATTTCATACTGTTCTCACCAAATGCAAGTTAAAAGAAACATGGCAAACTTTTCATTCTCTCTCTTCTGTTCCCATTCCAATATTAAATACAATTCACCATAAACACCCCACACACACACACACATCTTTTAAAAAACTTACACTAATTACAAGAAAGCGAACTGGCAAACATACGCTGAAAACATAGAACAAGAACTTCAATCTTTCACCATAGCCGATTTTACATCTTTCGACAAAGCAATCCGACACTCCAATTAATCTATACTAAAAGGTTTCAAAAAAATACATCATCCAAGGCTAACTGCAAACACTTTGATCCCAATTTTCACCTGAAATAGATACAATAATAAAGCAAAGGAACTCCCTTCGACATAACAGACAACCAATTGAAGACCAAATCAAGACCAAATCAAGACCAAATCAAGACCAAATTAACCTAATCATAAACCTCAACAATATAATAAATAACTAAACTCAAAAAAGAATAAAAATTGTAAATAATACATCGGAACACTAAGACATAAAATCAATACAATAAAAATATACCGAACAATAAAAAAAAAATCACACATCACAAACACAACTCCCACTAACAGACGAAGCCATCCGTAAACAAAATAACAAAATCAACAGTCCAATAATTCAATACAACAACACCATATCACACTAATCCATAATAAGCCATAAACCTACAATCCGCGAAAATAGATTAACAATTAAACAACTTTAAAGATTGAAAAACAACTTAGAAAAATCCTCACTTAGAAGTGCTTAACACCATCAAAAAACCTCAAAAACTCACAAGCAGAGGATCCATACAAAATATCCAATATTCACCCTAAACACTTAGGAACTAACGCCATAGA
>JABUQX010045118.1:5000-7500 GCA_015478945.1 Trachelipus rathkii | reverse complement strand
TTATCTTTTATCACCATGTCTAACACAGTGTCAAATTTTAAGTCAAGCTACGACACTCACTCTCAAATTTGGCACTTGCACCTGTTCGATCTTTCTTGAAAAACTTTTCCTCCTTCGCGGAGAAAATGTTTAAAATTAAAGTCAAAATTAAAATTTATATATAAAAAAGTTAAAGTAAAAAATGTCTTAAGTTAAAATTGCATTGTGCGTGTGCTTGTGCGTGTTCTTGTGAGTATGTGCGTGTGTGCGTGTGTAGGAGCATGTGCGGGTGCGTTCAATATTAAGAAATCGATTTACATTTATTTTACATCACTAATTTAAAAACTGGTGTCGCTCTTTTCGACCTTACACTGTTTTGAGGAAATTTATTCTCTCTCCTTCCAAGATATAATAATAATAATAATAATAATAATAATAATAATAATAATAATAATAATAATAATAATAATAATAATAATAATAATAATAATAATAATAATAATAATAATAATGATAATATAATAATAATAAAATTAATAATATGAATAATAATAATAATAATATAATAATGAATAATAATAATAAATATTGACAACACACAATAATAATAATAATAATAATAATTAAAAAAATAATAATAAAATAATAATATATTAATAGATAATAATAATAATAATAATAGAAATAATAATTATAACTCAATAATAATAATTAATAATAATAATAATAATAAATAATAATAATATAAATATTTAATAATAATAATAATAATATATAATAATAAAAATTATAAAATATAATAAAATAATAATAATAATTATAATTATAAATAATAATAATAATAATAATAATAATAAATAATAATAATAATATAATAATAATAAGAATAATATAATAATAATAATAATAATAATAATAATAATAATAGATTAATAACAATAGATAATAATAAATAATAATCATAGTAATAATTAATAATAGATAATAATAATAATAATAATAATAATAATAATAATAATAATAATAATAATAATAATAATAATAATAATTAATAATAATAATAATAATAAATAATAATAGATAATAATTAATAATAATCATAATAATTAATAATAATATTGAGAACAATAATAATAATAATAATAATAATATAATAATTTAATAATATAATAGTAATAATATAATAATAATAATTAATAATAATAAGTAATAATAATAATAAAATAATAATATTATATAATAATAATAATAATTAAAATTATAATAATAATTATAATAATAATAAAATATAATATAATTAATAATATAATAATAATATAATAATAATAATAATAATAATAATAATAATAATAATAATAATAATAATAATAATAATAATAATAATAATAATAATAATAATAATAATAATAATAATAATAATAAAAAAAAAAAATAATAATAATAAAATTATAATAATAATTATAAAATAATAATAATAATAATAATAATAATAATAATATATAATAATAATATTGAGAATAATAATAATAATAATTAATAATAATATATAATAATTAATAATTAATAATAATAATAAAATAATAATAATAAAAATAATAATAATAATAAAATAATAATATAATAATCAATAATAATAATAATAATAATAATAATAATAATACCATTAATTAAATGATTAAAAAAATAAAGACAACGTTATTAATATATTAATTAATTAATATACAAAATAAAAGAAGCAATTACCAACACTTTATTTACCTGCTTTTTTGTTTTATATTCTAATTGGATTGTAAACACCTGCATTGTTTAATGTTCCAAATTTAATGTGTTTATGACTCATTCCACTCGTGCTTGGATTGAATTTAATCGCCTTTAAGATAATATTTATATTTAAAGATTTTGTTAAAACGAATGAAAATATAAATTTATGCATTTATGTATCGTTATACCTTTGAAGAACGTCCAATAAATAGTAATTTTATTTCTTATGTTGTTAAGGTTTTATGAGAAATATTACTCTTACATACACTCACACACTTATTCACACACACACACACACATATATGTATATAAAATATATATATATATATATATATATATATATATATATATATATATATATATATATATATATATATATATATATATATATATATATATATATATAATAATATATTGTATTATTTATTAATAAGTATATATAATAATATATATTATATATATAGTATATATATATTATATATATATATTCATATATAAATAAAAGACACATATGTTAAATACTATATATGTATATTTTAATTTTATTTATTATATATTATAGCTATTATATAATATAATATATATATATATATATATATAGATATTACTATATATATATATATATATTATATATGTATATATATATATATATATATATATATGCTGTAAATATTATATATATATATATATATATATATATATTATATATATAAATATATATAATATATATTCTTTTTTTTAGAAATGTCATCACCATTCA
>JABUQX010045117.1:0-35000 GCA_015478945.1 Trachelipus rathkii | reverse complement strand
GGCAGGTTATACATATTTATTGAGCCTTTTAGTAACACAAAATTTAAATTTTACTTGCCTTCAGCTTCAAAGTAATAAAATTTGTCAAAAAGGCAAGTTAAACATAGAAATCAAAGCTAGAAGTTACATCAATTGTTGAAACGATTTTAGATCTTAATATTACCTAAATAAAGTTATAAATCTTTTTAGATTCATACATAACACGCAAATAATTCAAAAGAGGTGTCGTCAGATCAAATTAAGAGGTGGAATAATGTAAATAGACTGTTAAACATCTTAACATAAGCTTTGCAAGGATAAATATATTAATAAGGCTAATTGGTTTGTTTATGTTAGACCATGCATTCAAACATTAGCTATACAAAGCTATAGAATATAGATAGAGTTATTAAGATTTATATAAGACAAATAGATAATCCAATAGGTGCCTTTCTGTTTACGCCTTTTTTAAATCATATAAACATATATAATATAATATATTATAGTATATAAAGATATTGATATAGTTACTAAGATATATATAATATATATATAAATAGATAATCCAATAGGTAGCCTTTCTGTCAACGCTATTTTTAAACCATTTATGGAGACGACTCTACAGCCTAAAAGTTCTTTGTAAATCAATAAAGTCATTTAAATTCAAATAAATCATATTGGTAGCCCATACTGAGAATTTAAACTACGTATAGAAATTACTCTACAGTCAAAGTTTTTAAATAAACCCTTAGAGCTATTCTGATTCATATGCAACAAGAAAATAGCCGAATATTAAAGACGTCAGCTTCAAGTTTTTCTAGTCATACATTACTAATTTTAAAACTTATAAAGATATAAATTTATGAAAGAAAAACGTATAAATAAAATAGAAACATTTAAATTTAAAAAAAATATAAAGATGTCGGTACGGGTATTGGAGTCCCCGTAGAAAAATGTTTGTATGTCATGCATTTGTATCTGGGTTCCAATGGATTTTTTTTTGTATAATTAAAAACATTTCTTTATTAAAAACTTGAAAGTTTCTTTTCAAATGATTTTAAAACATAATGAATGATATTAAGAGGAGCTTCTCAGATTCATATATGACAAATGGATAGATTATCCAATAAGGGTGTCAGCTTTAAGCCATTACAGTCTAATATTAGCTATACAAAGCAAAGCCACATTAATATACCTATTCAAATTCAAATATAACAAATGGGAAAACCCCAAAAAAATGTCTTTTTAACATTTTTGAATCACTTTTAACGTTGAATCGGAAATATTAATATTTCTAATGGAACCCTCGAGACGAAATAATATGAAATCTTTTATTAAAATTACTGCATTTTAAATGTCCCTCTAGATCTTTGTGCTTGTAATAATACATATGTGCACGAATAAAAGAACACATGTATGTATAAATATGATCAATATACGTGTGTATATAATAAAAATTTCTTTCATTACTTCGAACATGTTTAATCTTTTTTGTTTAAATTAATAATATAATTGTAAATGACTTAACAAAAAATGTACATATTTATATATATATATATACTATATAATATATATATATATATATATATATATATATTATATATATATATATATATATATATATATATAATATATATATATATATATATATATAATATTATATATATATATAATATATATATAATAATATATATATAGGTATTTATAATAAAGTAGTGACGTGTAATTCAAAGGGTTGGAAATTCTGGAAATCATGAACCCTGGAAGGAATTCCAGGACTGGAAACTATGTAAGCCATTCTAATTTATGGGATATTTTTCATTGAGATTTTGCAAAAACTTTTCATAACTTGGAATATATATATATAATAGTAATATATATATTATATATAGACATTATATTATAATACTATATATAATATTATATATATATATATATATATAATATATATATATATATATATATTATACTGTAACATGCTTTAGAAGAATACGTCATGCTTAGTACATTAGTAATAACAAAGAATACACGCAAACACACACGCATTACAGCCCGTCACACCGCTGCGTATTATATATATATATATATATATAATATATATAAATTATTATATATATATATATATATAAATATAATTATATATATATTATTATATATAATATATATATATATATATATATATATATAATATTACGTAAGTATATCGTACGGTACAATAAGGAAACATACCTTGCATGCGGCGCGCATACAATCATAATGTAGAATTATTTTTTCGCGTCGGCTCCGCACCTCGCAGAGACCGTCCAAAACCAGACAGCATCACATCTTCCACGACCAAATTGCAGGCATTCCAATCTAAATAAAATGAGGGGAAATAGAGGGGAGAAGAGAAGGGGGAGAAGAGAAGGAGGGTTGTAGAAGGGGTTGAAAACAGAGAAAGAAAATCTAATTATCGTTTTAAATGTAAAATTTATGATCACCGCCAATTATAACGTTAAAGAACAAAGGGCATGGGAATCCATGAGGGAAGAAAATTTTTAATTACCTTTTAAGTCTAACAAAGATTTAATTATCTTTTGTTTAAAAGAAGGGGAGCAGAGACAAAGGTTTTTGGTATGCATCTGTTACCCTATGGCAAGACAAGCCGTCGGGAAGATTTTGATAAGTTATTGCCGAGGGTTATAAAATCTTATGACCTTTAAAATCTAAAAAGGATAAAATTAATGTTTAGGGAAAAAGAATCGTCTCTGGTGCAAAGACACATAATTCGATAGAATAAGTTTAACTAGTGAAAAAAAAAAATAATCTATTATTGATTATGTATTAATAGTATATCTATTATTATTATTATTATATATTATATATATATAATAATATATTATATTATATTTAATATAATTATTCTAGTATATATATATATAAACGTATATATATATACTATATATATATTACTCACCTTTTATGTATTATATAAATTTATATCTCACAAGAGAAATTTTGAAATTTCATCGATTGGAGAAAACTGTGGGCTGTAATTTCTATCTTAGACGCTGACACATATCCCCAATGTACAACATCCATACCACCTAACACACATACAGTACATACATAAATAATACATAATACATAATAAATACATACATACATACAGTACATACATACATACATACATAAACATACATACACTCATACATACATACATCATAATAATAATAATAGGTTACATATCATAATAATACATTCGCTTGACATTAAAAATAGATACAGTATACGAGTAGAACGAAATCTCAAATTTTTCTATGGATATATTATAATATATTATATATATATATATATATATATATTATATATATATATTATTCTATATTATATATATATATATATATATATATATATTATATATAGTGGCGTACTTTGAAGGTTATAGTTGGTATATATATTTATATTATATCTAAATTATTATATTATATATATATTTATTATATATATATATTATATATAATATAATATATATATACATAATTGTAATGATAAACACACAAACATACGTACATACATGCGTACATACATACATAGAGGTTTCGGGTGAGTGCACCCCTTCGGAGAAGGGGTGCTGGTTCCTTCCAGATATGGAAAGTTTCTAGAAGAAGAATGCCGTGAGTGTATAAGAGAAGGACGAGGAAGGAGGAATGAAGAGGAGAAGAAGGAGGACAGAAGGAGGAAAGAAATGGTGTTTGGAACCCCGGAAGGAGGGTTCCCAATGAATAAAGAAAAGAGAATGACAGCAGTGCATAAGAGACAAGAGAGGCGAAATGAGGAAGGAGGAAGGATGTGAGAAAGGGACAGAGGAAAGACAGATGGTAACAGGCACCGGTGCTGGAGCCGGTTCGGTGCGGTGCTGAGTTAGTAAACATTCGTTTAGTCTCAGACTGACATTTTATTTTCAAAATCTCGTTTCTTTTTGATAATGTCGTGCACTAAATATATTGTTTTTCCTAATTTATTTGTATAAGTTTTTCATATTATAAGCTTATAAATTCATTCTTTAAATAGTTTTTTAATTTTTGTTGACAGATGAAATTTTTTTCATTACTTTATTTGTTTAAACATTTGTTTTTACTATAAAAATTATTCTTTTTATTTTAATAACGAAAAATTTTGCATTTACATACCCTTAAAACAGTAATCATAAATCAGCTTAAATCATAAAGCAGTAAATCATAATAGTAAATCAGTAAGCAGTAATCAGTAATCAGTTAAATCAAGCTACCGCGTCACCCCTTCCATTCGTGACCTATTGAATCTTTCGATTCCAGTCATATTTTGTCATAACAGAACACTCTAGATTTATTGTTTTTCTTTTGTTCTTTAATTAGCTTGCATTTACTAATTCTTTTCTCATATATATTTGATTAACATTTACAAACTCATTGCATTTTTTTTACTATACCTAAGCAGTAAATCAGGTAACATTCAGTTAATCAAACCTGCCTTCCTCCCTTCCAAGGATCTATTTGATCTATTGTCATTTGTTCAAGTCGTATTTTGATTTAGACATAAACTAAAAACTTTTATTTATTTTTGTTTTGTTTTCTTTAAACATTTGTTTTTACTAAAAATTATCTTTTTATGTTTATAAATTAAATTTTTTCTTTTACATACTCTAAAAGCAGTAAATCAGTTAAATCAGTAATCAAACCACCCACTCTTCCTCCTACACTCATCCATGATTATTGATCTATTGATTCATCATTATTTTGTATAACATAACACAAAAACTTTTTATTTATTTTGTTTTTGTTTTCTTTAAACATGTTTGTTTTTATTTAACAAAATTATTCTTTTATGTTACTGGAACTTTAAATAAAAAAATTTTTTGTTATGTTTTACATACTCTAAAGACGTAAATCAGTAATCAGTAAATAGTAATCAGTAAAGCAGTTCAATAGTAAATCCAATAATCAAACTGCCTCGAGCCACTCACCATCATGATCAACTTGATCTATTCGATCTATTGATCTATTGATCTATTGTTTCAAGTCATATTTTTATACAATACACAAAAACTTTTATTTATTTTGTTTTCTTAACATTTGTTTTTTACTAAAAAATATTCTTTTCATGTTATAACTTAAAAATTTTGGCTTTTTCATACTCCTAAAGCAGTAAAATCAGTAAATCAGTAAATCAAAACCCTCCATCCGTGCAGTCCTCTATGTATTATTGGATTCAAGTCATAATTTGTATAAATATAAATAAATCTTTGCTGAAGATGGAGAGGATAAAAGGGCAAGGAGGGAAATGCATTTGTTGCAATTGTTGATGTTGTTGTTGCTTCGAAACCGATGTGCGTTTGTTGTTGTTGTTGTTGTTGTTTGTTGTGTTGTTGTTGTTTTTGTATTGTGTTGTTTGTTGTTGTGTGTTGTTTGTTTGTTTGTTGTTGGATGTTGTTGTTGTTGTTAAATATATCAAAAGTTCAAGTTAATGAAAATATACAACACTTTTTAAAACATATCTCGAAAATAGTAATGTTAATTTTAGCTGAAAATGTTATAATAAAAGTGAAGAAAAAATAACTTATATCACTAACTGACATACATGCATTCATCTAACCAGGTAACTAAATTAGAAGTTTCAACTACCAGCAAAGTCACATGAGAATCTCAATCTTTACTATACAGAACCTAAAATATTTTGATTATTAATTATTAATTATTATTATTAATTTATTATATTATTATTATTATTATTATTATTATTATTAATTATTATAGTATTATTAGGTATTATTATTATTATTGACATAGATCTCACAACGACCAATAATGCGTGCGATTCACTTTGCCTCCAGATTCCAAACTAGAATTGGTAGGTAAATTGCATCTCTAACAAGATCCTAAACATTCGTAAGTCATTGTACGCTCAGGGTAACAATCAGAGAACTGTATTTGCAAAGCCATCAGGACAGCCATTGAAATTCGAGGAATGACTTCATTTAATCTTAATATCTTTTGACAAATGAGAGGGTAACGAGATTTATTAGCCTTGTCCTCAAATATCTTTTGACACATGAGAAGGGTGACGAGATTTGTATTACTTCTGTTTCCTTTGTCTTGCTGTAACATCTGTTGTTTATTTAAACACGTAAGTTTATTATTATATATTATATTATTATATTATTATTATTATTGATTTTATTATTATTATTATTAATTATTATATCTATTTATATTTTATATACATAACAACCTAACATACCACACACACACACACACACACAACACACACACACACACCCAAGTCATCGCACACACACACACAACACATACAAATAATTATATAGCTTTACTTATACATTACACTGGCAATCATGACTACTACTTGATCACATGACTGCTATTCTATGATTAAAGGCAGATTGTACATTTTAAACGTCGCTGGAAGACATTTACATTTTTTCACATGTTTTATATATCATTTCGTTTTGTTTATGTATTTTCCTTTTACATTTCCTATATCTCTTTATATTATTATATTTGTTAAAAGTTAGTTTATTTATTTTTTATTTTTAAGCTTTATTTATTTTTATTTTATTATTTATTTAAAAATCTATTTATTTGTTTAAAATTTTATTTATTTTTCTTATTATGTAAAAACAAGTTATTTACAGTGGAAATTATTTCATTTTATGTCCTATACTTAAAAAAAAATGAATTGTATTTTGTTACATACCTAAGAAGCATAATCAGTAATCAGTTTAAGCTCAAGGACCACCCACTCCCCCTCCTATCCTTCATTAGCGATCGAGTTTTTGAACTTAAAACTATTGATTTCAAGTTATATTTTTACGAGATTTAAGATGATTTATACATACTCTAAACAGTAAATCTGCTAATCAAATCACCCGCCCAAACCCTAACATCATATATATATATAATATATATATACTATAGTAATAATATATATAATATATATATATATTATATATATATATATATATTATATATATATATATAATATATAGGTATATCATTTATATATATATAGTATATTATATGTATAGTCTAATCTACTGATGTAAAGCCGGTGGGGCGGGTGGTTGCATTAGCAGATTTGAACTTGTTATAGGCGTATGTAAACATAGTATAATTATAAAAATTAACTGAATCAATAGATCAATAGATATAGATCAATGGGATGAGGGGGGTGGGTGGTTTGATTACTGATTTACTGAATTTACTGCTTTAGGGTATTAAAAATAAATTTTTTTAAGTTAATACCTCCATCATGTATTAAATTTTAGGGAGAGAAAGGTAAAAAGAATAAAGAAAACAATTTGCGCTTCAAAAAAAAAAAAGTATTTGTTGAGAGAGCAAAAATCACAATAAATACAAAGTAAAGATAAATGAATTAATAATAACTTTTACAAATATAAATATTTGACCACTCTAAACGTAGAAGAAAATACATAACAAAAACGTAAATGATATATCAAAACAATGTGAAAAAATGTAAATTCCTTCCAGCGAGTTTAGAAAATGTACACATCTGCCTTGACATCGATAGAAATAAGCATCATGTGATCAGTAAGTTAGTAGATTGATTGCCAGGCTAATGTTTAAGTAAAGTGTTATTAATTATTAAACATAAAAAGAGAAAACAACTCATGAGGTATGTGTGTGTGTGTGTGTGTGTGTGTGGATACATTTTGTGAGGCATGTACAGTACACAGTTTTATATAATAAATAATAATAGAATAATTATAAAATAAATAATAAAATCAATAATAATATATTAATGAATTATGAATAATAATAATGATAATAATCAATTAATAATAATAATAATCAATAATAAATATAATATATATAATAATAATATAAAATATGATAATAATAATAATAATAATAATAATAATAATTAATAATAAATAATTATATATAATAATAAAATTAAATAATAATAATATAATAATAATAATAATACTGTTAAGATAAAAACAGATGTTAGGTAAGGACAAAAGGTCAAAGTAATAAATCTCGTCACCTTCTCATGTGTCAAACGGGCGGGGAGATATTGGGTAACAAGGTAATAAATCTCGTACCCTTCTCATGTGTCAAAAGATATTAAGATTAATAGAGTCATTCCTCGATTTCAATTGGCGTCCGTGTGGATAGCAAATACAGTCTCTGATTGGTTACCCTGAGCGTAACAAGATTAGTAATGTTTAGGTGGTCTGTAGAGAGCAATTTAACCTACCAATGTTCGTAGTTTGTGGATCTGGAGGCAGAACAAGTTGATCGCACGCAATTATTGGTGGTTGTGAGACTATGTGGATAATAATAAAATAACTAATATTAATAAAAATAATAGAATAATAATAATGAATAATAAAATAATAATAATAATAATAAATAAAAGATAATAATAATAATAATAATAATAATAATGAATATTTTGATGCTCAAATTAATAAAGATTGAGATTGTTATGCTGACTTCTGCTGGTAGTTGAAACTTCTAATTTAGTTAGCCTGTTAGATGCTGTATCAGTTAGGTAAGGCTGAGCATATTTTTTTGTTTAGTTTTCATATTAAATGTTAATGTAAAATTTAAACATTAATATTTTAGAGATATGTTTGAAAAAGTGTTTGGTAATATTTTCATTTAACTTGAACGTTTGATATATTTTACAACAACCAACAACCAAAACAACAAACAACAACAACAACACCAACAACAACAACAAACGCAACCATTAACAACAACAACATCAACACTTCAAGAATACAACAACAAACGTGACATTTCAACAGCACCAGCTACAGCAAAGAATTTTTTATGATTTATGTTATAACAAAAGTATGAACTTGAATCAATAGATTCAAGTCATCAATAGATTTACTGCAGGGACGGAAGGGTTAGAGTGGGTTGTCATTGATGTTACTGATTTACTGATTTACGCTGCTTTAGGGTATGTAAATGCAAATTTTTTAAGTTAAAACATAAAAAGAATAGAATTTTAGTAAAAACGAAATGTTTAAAGCAAACAAATAAATAAACAGTTTTTTGTGTTATGTTATAACAAAATATGCACTTGAAACAATAGATCAATATAGGTCAATAGATCCATTGATCATGGATGGGTAGAAAGAGTGGCTGGAGGGCAGTTTGATTTCTGGATTTACTGATTTACTGCTTTACTGATTTACTGATTTGAAATCTGTAAACTATTACTGCTTTAGGGTTTGTAAAAATGCAATTTTTTTTAGTTTCTATAAACATAATAAGAATAATTTTTTAGTAAACAAAATGTTTAAAGAAAACTTAAAAAATAAATAAAGTTTTGTGTTATGTTATACAAATATGATTTGAATCAATAGATTCAAATAGATCAGGATGGGTAGGAGCATAGAGTGGGTGGTTTGATTACTGATTGTACTCTGCTTTAGAGTAATGTAAAATGCCAAGAAAATTTTAGTTATAGAACTAAAAGAATAAATTTTTTAGTCAAAAACAAAATGTTAAAGAAAACAAAACAAGAATACAACTACAAAGTTTTTTGTGATCTACTGCTTATACACCAAATCACCGACTGTGAAAATCAATAGATCAGAGAGATCAATCAGATTCCTTGCGAAGGGTAGAGGGATTTGATTAACCTGACTTTACTGATTTACTGCCGTTTGAGGTTTGTAAAAAGGCACATCTTTTAAAAGTTATAAACATAAAAAGAAACACACCCTCTCTTCCTCACGTAACCAACTAAAATATTTAAAGAAAACAAAAAACAAAATCATCTAAGTTTTTGTGTTATGTTATATACAAAAATATGAGCTGAATATGATAGTCAATAAATCACGGAATGGAGCGAGGGGTGGAGGTGGGGTAGCTTGAATTAACTGTTTACTGGATTTACTGGCTTTGACTGACTTAACTGATTTATCTGATTTACTCTTTTAGCTTGATCTTCACTCGATCTTAACTGATTTAACTGCTTTAAGGGCTGTAAAAAATGCAATTTTTTACGTTATAACAACACTAAAAAGGAATAATTTCTTTTAAGTAACAACAAATGTTTTAAACAATAAAGTCAATTAAAAAATCCTAAATTGAAACAAAAAATTTAAAAACGATACACAACGAATGAAATTTATAAGCACTTTATATAAATGAAAACTTACATAAAATAAAACTTAGGAAAAACAATATTTTAGTTGACGATATTCCCTTTGGTAATGGACTTTGTGGTGGTTTTTTCGTTGCGTGCTATTATATGATTTTTTCTTAGGGCTTTTGTGTCGTTTGGTGTTGCGTTCGTTGGTCATATGGTAAGTAGAGATAGGCCTGTGATTTTGCGATGGATTTTGTTGGGTATTTTAAGGTATGGACCTGGGTAGATTAAGGTGGTAGACGGGGGGTGGGTGGACCGATGGGGTGAATCGAGATCTGGGTTGTGATGGGCAGGGGTTGGGTTGTTTCATTAACCTTATGGCGAAGGTGATTTGTGTTGGTGTGTGTCGTAGGTGTCTAGATTAGTTTCTAATAGGTGTTTGTATGTTATAAAAAGAAAAACGAGATTTTTTAGACAGTTTAATATATATAGAATATAACGTAATTTTGTTTTTACTAATCAAGACCGCACCGCACCGCTCAGCAACGGGTCCTGTACCTAATTTGTCTCCCTGTCTCCTCTGTCTCCTTTCTCCATCCTTCCTCCTTCTCATTTCGCCTTCTCTCTTAGCACTCTGTGCTCTCTTCTCTTTTATTTCTTTGGGACCTTCCGCGGGGTTCAAACACCATTCTTCCTCCTTTCTCGTTCCTCCTTCTTCCTCCTTCCTCCATTCTCTTCCTCCGTCTTCTCTTATACACTCGTGCATTTCCTTCTTCTAAGAGAAGGTTGCTACGCAACCGTCTGACGCACCCCTTCTCCGAAGGGGGTGCACTCAACCGGAACTCTAATGTATCTATGTACGCAGTTAAAAACATAATTTCCGATAAAATAACCTTACAATTTATATATATATATATTATAATATATATATATATAGTGATTTCGTTTTTTATAGTAAATATATATATATAATATATATATATAGTATAATATTTATATGAGGAATATAACCTTCAAGTACGCCACTGATTATTTATATATTAATTATATATATAATATATCTATATATATATATATATATTATATATAATATATATATATATATATATATCCCCAAGAATTTATACATTTGTATGCAATGTATGTATTTATGTATGTATGTTTGTTGTATGTATGTATGTAATGTATGTTGTTACTATGTACGTCACTTTGTTGTTTGAAATACAATTATATTATATATCTTTATGATGATGATATATAATATATATATATTATATATATATATATATATATATAATATATACTATATATATATACATATATAATATATATAATATATATATATATTATAATATATTATATTTATATATTTAATTTATATATAAAATAATAATATAATAATAATCAATATTATTTTTTTTCAAGAGTTGTTGCCACTGCTTGATTCCAAGAAAAAATTCTTTTCCCTAAACTTTAATGTTAACTTTTTAGACTTAAAAGGTCATAAATTTTTATAACCTGTCAATAACTTATCAAAATCTTCCCACGGCATTGTCTGCATAGGGTAACAGGTGCAGTACCAAAACCTTTGTCTCTCTCCCCTTCTTTTAAAAAAAGATAGATTAATCTTTTTTAGACTTAAAAAGGTTAATTTAAAATCCTTTTCTCCCTCATGGATTCCATGCCTTTGTTCTTTTACTTTTAATAATTGGCAGCTGATATCTTACTCCTTTAGGCTTAAACGATAATTAGAATTTTCTTTCGTCTGTTTTCAACCCCTTTCTACAACTCCTCTCTCTCCCCTCTTTTTAACCCTTCCTTTTACCCCCTCATTTTATTTAGTTGGATGCCTGCACTTGGTCAGTGAAGATGTGATGCTGCTGTTTTGACGGTCTCTGCGAGGGGCGGACCGACGCGAAAAAATAATTTACATATGATTGTATGCGCGCGCACGCGTGTATGTTTCCTTACTTGTACGTGTGTATACGGTATATATATTATATATATATATATATATAATATACGTATTATATATAGTATATTATATATTATATATATATATACTAATATATAATATATATATAATATATATATATTAATATTATTAATTATTAGAAGATTTATTATAAAATATTATAAATAAATTAATAAAATTAAAATAATATATATATTATATATATATATATATATATATATAATATATAATATAATTATATATGTATATAATATAATATATAGTTATATAATATATACGCCGGGGTTGCGGGCGGTGGTGCGGGGGTGTGTGTGCGCGTATCTCTCTTGCTATGACAGGTAATTCTCTAAGCAGTACGTATTCTCTAGCATGTACATATATATATATATATATAATATTATATAATATTTTATATATTTATAATATATATATATATAATACTATATATATATATATATATATATATATTATATATATATATATGATTCCAGTCCAGGATCCTGGATTCCTGGAACAACACCCCATTCCAAAAAATCCTGGAATTACTAAATTTTCAATTAGTATTTTCCAGTTTCCAGTGTTTCCAGGTTCCTGGATCCTTCCAGGATTCCAGATTTCAGGACTTCTCAAGACCCCTTGATATTACAACTGTCACTACTATATATATTATTATATATATAATATATATATTTAATATAAATTATATTATATATATATATTTATAAAATATATATATATATTATATACTATATATATATATATATATATATTATTATATATATATATATATATATATATAATTATATAATATATTATATATTATTATATATGAGTATAAAAATAATTCCTGTTACTTATTTTTGCTTGCAATTACAGATAGTAAAAGTGTTTTACAGTTAAATATTTTGTTCATGTTTTGACCCCAGTGACGGCTCCACGTAAAAATTTAGAGGCGATTCGACATCATAATTAAAAATATAAATATCTTTATAAATTGACTCAACTTGTGAACCGCACTTAATAGGATTGTATACATAGTAAAAATAGAACTCGAGGTATTTGTAACGAGAGGAAAACTTTAAAAATGAAAATGAAATTGATAGTTTGAGTAACTTGCGAAGAAAGTAAAAAAAAAATATTAAGAACCTTAAATAAACTACAAATTCATTGAAGAAACACGAGAAATTTCAAACTTTTCTATACGCAATTACGCATCTATAGCTACATAGCAATGACCTTATCCTAAAGGTCACAAAACATGACTTTCGATATTTGAAATAAGAGAAAAATCCTTGAAAATCCTTGAGGTTAATCACATAGCAGATGAAATAAATGTTTTTCCCTATTGTATTTAGATGCATTTCGATTTTCACTCGGATAAATCATTTTCTTTTGTATTTCTACTTACGGAAATTGTAACTTATCATGTATCGCAATACGGTTGAACACAAAGAATACATTACACTACACCTGATATATATAATTATATATATAATAAGTTATTATATACGTAGTACTATACTTTCGATACTATAATATACTATTATATATAAGTATAGCATATGTATATATTAATATTTATTTATATTATATATATATATATATTATTATTCTGTCATGTTTGAATAAAAGTATTCTTCCACGCCCCCAATTGCTATTTATATATACTATATATATATATATTATTATATTTTATAATATAATATATATATATTAATATATAATATGATATATTTATATATATATATTATATATATAATATATAGTATATATATATTATATGATTAGCTAAATTGGGGTGGAAGAATACTTTCATTTCGGGGATCAATGTTTCGTCTCTTTTCACTCCTCCTCAATGATAGAGAGGGAATCTCCAACGCAATTTCGATCTTAAAATGGAGAGCATGGAGGTATATGTATCTATCCTATATATTCATTCCGCCTCTCTTCCATCAGACGACGTGCTACACCTTACAAACTTGTACATTTTTTTTCTTTTTAGGACCTTAAGATGATAGGAAATAGCTTAACTTCGGAAATACCCCTAATGTGGGATAATAACATACTGGAAACTCATCCACCCTTTCCCCCATTATTGCTTGTAAGAAAGCAGCCTCTGGTGTTTGGGGTACAGAAAAAGAGATGCAGGCTTGCTCTGCTGATGCTGATTTTTTTTCCTTATTAATTTCGGCAACATTTGATGTGTTTATTCTATATAATTTTCAACTTTGTTGAACATAACCCCTTTGTTCTAGTTCTAATATCTTGTTTGTACCGAAACTTAACACGTTTGAAAGCTTTAAAATAAAACCCCAATAAACAAAACTCTTTCCCTCATACTCTCAATATCGTTATTTTTTATCCACGGAAGAATATGTATGCTTATCGGCAACGAAGTTTTCCATTTTAATGTTACTAATTTGGTGACTTAAAAATTTTCTATACCAATGTCCTCGACTCTCTTGTCAATTTTCGACTAAATTCATATTGTGTTTATTTGTCACACAGATAACTGAATACTCTAAACTCTTCAACTACCTAAATTCCAAATTAGAGAACATTCCCTGAATCACTGATCTTCTACTTTCCATGAAATCCTTCCTCATTCTGGGTGATTTCAATGTTCACAACCGATATGACTTTCCTCATAGTTCTTGAGAAGCTTGTGAAGTTTATTACACGTACCACTGATAGAGATGAACGTAATTTAGTAAACATTTTGCTAACTTCCAATCCTATGACTTATATCGTCATCTTTCTTCCTCTGGGTTCCTCCGATCACTTTTTTCCTCTTTGGATCCTATTATATATTTTCAAATTTTACGCAAGAACCACTACAGATTTCAGAAGGAATGTTTTGGTACTTGTTTGTTGCAAATCGATCGGACTTGTTTCCTTATTTCTTTGTCTTTCTTTGGAATGATCCCTACTTCAATGGGAGGAGAACCTCGAGATGAATGCACCATATATGCGATTCTATCTTTCATGAGATGTACAACTCATCTTTCTCCTTTTTCAACCTAAATCTCAATAAAACCTAGGTTAACTCCTGACTGTTCTCGGTGCTCTTTCGTTGTGCGGATTTAACTCGCTTTGAAACTCTAGAAACCCATGTAACTTATGTTTCATTAGAAACCAAGCCAATTCTTTTCTTGACAGTACAAAATCACTTTTCTCTGTAGAAAATGAGATAATTTTTCCGATTTTTCTTCTCCCTCTTATTGGTACTTTGATAAAATGTCAACTACAACTTATTCTTCTTTTCTTCTTCTTTTTCATTTCTTTTCTTAATTTTCTTCTTCTTACTCTCCTTTTGCTTCTTCCTATGGCTCAGCAATTTACTTACTGCAAAATTATTCACTCAAGTTTTTGCCCCGATTTTCACTTTAGACGACATCGTTGATAATAATTAATCTTTCTTTTCTCCACCCTCCGACTATTTTATGACTAACATAGTAAATTGTTATAAAAATGTGATTATGGTAGATGTAATTCTAATACTAAGAAAGTACATGGAGCTGTTGGTATCTATCCTATGCTCCAGAAAACTTTTGCTTTCATCCTGATTTAGTGAACTGTTTCGTATCCATCTACCAAATTCTACCTTTTGTGTCCTATTGTAGTCGTGCGTTTATTGAACCGTGTCTTAAAAGCAAACTCCTCTGAACCCTTTATTCATCTTCATTTTCCTTTGACCAGTATAATTTGTAAAGTTTCCCAATCAGTCCCAAAGAAGAAGATTTGAAAACATTCTAATTCCTACAATTGTATCTCAGATCGCCAATATGGGTTTCGAAAGGAACTCTCTTCGGCTGGTAATCTTTCCACCTTCTACTAGATATTATGCAACTACTTCGGCATTTCGATAGAATCTGGCACAAAACTTAAATTACTGAACTTACCCTATTCTGTATCTATCCTTCTCTCTAAAACTTTACCTTTGATTTTCTTTCCGATAGGTAAAGAGCAACTGTTATAGACCTTTACATCTATCACCAGAGGTTTTCCTCAATGTGTTTTTTTATTCAATCTTTTCCTACTTTTCTTAATGATCTCCTATCTTCACTATCTTCTGTTATCCACTTTTACGACGATGAATCCACCCTTCAGTATTCATTTCAGTTTGAAAGAAGTCCCACCCGTCATCAAAATAATCGATATTGCCTCTCACCTTTCTCTTACCTTTAACTGGGGCAAAGAAAATATGGTTATTTTCAAAACCTCAAAAACACAGATCCTACATCTTCTCGACAATTTACCACACAACTTTAATATCTTCTTCTAAAACATATAAATCAAACCATCCTTTATTCTTAATATTCTTAGTATTTCTTTTTCTCGTAATCTTGATTGTAAGGATCCTATTATCTCTCTTTCTAAGCAAGCTTCCAAGATGTTTGGTGCTCTGGACGTCTTCAGAATTTCTTCTCATCAACCCAGTTGCTTAGTCTGTATAGGAGTGTTTTTTGCCCTTGTATGGTTGTATGGATTAAACGTAAAGAAAGAAGATTAGATGCAGTAGGAAAACAGAAGATGGCATGAAGTTCCACAGAACAGAAGATGGCAAGGAGTTATACAAAACAGAAGCGGCTGGAAAGAAGAAGGTACCACTACGACCGAATTCGGAGTTTTCAATTCTCACAAATAATTCATACGAGAACAAGGCACCCCTTGTTCTACGAGGGCAATGCAATTGTGGTGGAATGCGAGTGACCAACTTCCTCGAGCATCTGCCATTGTAGTTCCTATAATAAAGAAATTGTGCGCCAACGTCATTTCACAGAGATAGATGGTCAAGGTAGTTTGAAAGTATGTCATAGTTTATTGGTTTCTTAGCCTTAGACTCCACCATATATGTATAAAGGGTTGAGCCGTATCCCCCCCAAAATGTGAGAACTACTCCAAGCAAGGTCGAATAAGGCCCTTATATAACTGGAGTAGCTAAGCAGAAGAAATAAATTCCCGCAGCCTCAGCAGAACTCCCAATTTCTTTGAGGTCACCTCAGCAACCATTGTGAAATGAAATTTCAAAGAGAACTTGTTTATATTCGAACCACGAATGTTTTTGTTGTTCACAGGTCAGACGTTAGAACCATAGAAGGAAAGTTGGGAGGTATTTCTGAGAGGGAGATGTGAAGAAGTCTAGTTTTTAAAGAGTTGAGTTTCGCAAGGTTGAAGTGTCACCACAGGGAAATCTCATCCATATTCAGAAGAACAGAGTCGGAATGCTGAAAAAGAGAGCAACTTTAAATGAAAAAGAGGGAGCAGATGGAGAGTTCAGACATCAGCATAAGAATGAACAGAGGTAGAAGTACAACTGTTGAGATCGTTGATAAATAGTAAAAATATACGCGTTAATAGAAAGAGAACCAACTCCAATGGAGAACGCAGCCGTACAGACGCCAGCAAAAGAGAAATCATCAGCTAGCCTCCATACACGGTAAGAGGAGTATTCGTACGTGCAGTTCGCACTTGAAGGGCAAGTCCCTCCATTCTCAGCGTCACGTTAGGTGTCAAACTAATGAGACAGTTTCTTTCAACACTTAGTGGTGGTTCCAAAATCAGATCTATTAATGAGCATTAATGAGATTACTGTTTTTTGTTAGAGGTTTTGTGACAATTTGAGAAAATTAACGCTGGAATTTTTAAAGATTATTTGATGGTTCGAAAAATTTCAGAGTTTGATTTAGCTGAGAGTTAGATCTGTATTATTGAAATAGGCTTTGAATGAGGGGCCAACTTTGCACTGTACAGGCGGTTTTAAATAAGTCATGCTTTTAATTTTTCCTTATGCGATGTCCATCATGATTTCACATAATGCTAATACTAAAACCAAAGAAACCGCCAAATAACCCAGCTTCCTACAAACCTATATCATTACGTCTCTACAAAAATCTTAGGAAGTATTCTGGATATAATTTAATTCTCATTGAACTTCCATTATACTTTCAACATATTTCATCATCTTCAAAAACACATTCTCTAGAGCACTACCAGTTTCTCGGAGGCCGATCAACGATAAAACATTCTTACGGGATTTAACCAACCTCGCCTCGATTGTTATTCTTTACTTGTAGTAGCAGGTAACATCAGCAGGTGTTGAGTATCTTAGTAGGACGCCAGCGCTCAGAGTTATAAGGACAATTACAAAAGAAAAAAAAAAGTTGGCACATGAATGCTGGTGTCGGTTTGTACGATGGGAGGCTGTATGTCATCCAAAGGAAGAACCAAATGATCTCGCCGTTCAAGACGAAATTGATATAATGTAGCTGTGCCAGGGAGTCTTCTTCAGGCATAGCGCTCTTTAACTTTTAATAGCAGTTGCTACTAGAGAAATCACGTCTGGCAAACAAGAAACATTATAAGTTAGGCGTGAGTTACCGCTACAATCACGGCAAAACCAAATTCCTTAGAAAATTATCAGATGTCAAGAGAGCTACAACAAATATCTAATCGCTATGGTAAAAGATGAGTATAACATAGACAGGAGTGTACTGCAATCACACCTAAAAAAATAACTATATCATCTTACCACACGACTCAGAGAGAAGAGAATCTAACATCCATACAGCAGTTTTCCTGTCAAACAATAAACTCCTTCTCAGTAAATTTCCTTTGCACATGAAAGTGCACTGAAATGCACAAAGTGAAAAGCACTAACTGAAAAAATTGTTGCCCACATAAAGAGCCCTGAAAATAGTATACATACAATGCTTCCGCACCTTCCTAAATTGTACATCACCTGCCTTTACAATCCCAATATCGCAATCCAATATTCAGAAATTAGAATCCGTGCAAAATAAAGCTCTCAGGATAATAACAGGATGCTTTCCCTCCACACCTATCTATCATCTACTATCTGAAACAAAAATATTCCTTTAAAAACCCATCTTTACACAATAGGATGTCAATATTTAATCAGTAAGGTATCAGGGTTCACACTCAGAATAGATGACGGTCCCGATGCATCAAAACATTGCAGAAACCCCCCGCGGACCAAGAAGGAATAAAAAACACTACGAGCATTATACTATTCTAACGTATACAAAACGCTTTCCCCCACCTTAAGATACTCCCATTATTAAACACATCAACACTCAATTAATTAACTCTTAAGAACGATCTCTGCATATCCAAATAACAATACACTTCAAACTCGTTCGCCTGAAATATTCCCTGCGAAACAAACTTTGGACGGTCAAACCCTCGTAATGTTGTCCCGTCTTCCGCTTGGAGTCCGGTCTCCGCTCCGGATATCATCCCTTCCTTCAAGAATACAAATCCAAAATTAATAAAGCGATGATACCTTTCCCTGATTAACGACAACACAGAACATCTCCTTCAACTGTGCGCCCTGACTTAACGGAGCAATCAGACACAACTTTCAATACGATTATTCTAACGGAAATCTGTGCCCGGCCTGCTGTGGTGGCACAATATGTTGAGGTAGCCGGTTTTTCGTAGTAGGGGAGCGGGAGGTGCAAAGGTAGAGATGATATAATATAATATATATAGTATATATATATTAGTATATATAATATATATATAATAGTATATAGTATATATAAGTACACATAAGTATTAGTATATATATATCAGTAGTATATTACGTACATAAAATATATAATACGTACTATATGTATATATTATATTATAAATAAATAGTAATATAATAGTATATAATATAGGTCTCAATAATTAAAAAGTATATCAATACATGGATATAAGTATTATAGTATATATATTAATTATAATACTAAATATATAATAGAGTATATGTTATATAGTGATCAAATAATAATAATAATAACAATAATATAATATAATAATAATAAACTAGTTATAATGTAAATAAGTAATAATAAGTATATAATAATAATAAATGTAAATAATAATATAATAATAATAATAATAATAAGGGTAATTAAAAAATAATAAATAATAATAAATAATAATAATTGAAATAATGCTTCTTAGAAAGTTGATTTAAATGTCAACTTTTTTTGTATTAACGTAAATTAATTATATACGTATATTTTTATTTAGGAAAGTCTATGATTTTATACATTTATCCGCACCATAAAAATGGTAAATCTATATATATATGTTAGTATAGGCTAACTAGATGTAGTATGATATTCGTTATTACAATAGATATAATAGTATATATATATTAGTATATATATATATATATATAGGATATTTAAAAGTGGTTGATCTAGGAGAGGCGAAAATCAAGTAATTAATGTAGTCGTGTATTTTACTAAATTTTAGGCGTAATACATTTACATTTTTGGGTTACATTTAACTAACCTAACCGGCTAAACCTAACCTAAATAACCTAACTAACCTAACTAACCAACTTCCTAAATTTAACCTAAACCAATAAATATACGGAGGTCAACACTTATAAATGAATCCATATTTATACAGTAATATTATATATATGTATATATCATTATAAGAGTATATATATACTTATTATTAGTATATTATATATTATATCTTATAATATATATTTAATATATATATATATATATTATATATATTATATCTATATATATGAGTTATCAATATATATGATAGTAAGTATATTCCTCCTAAATTTTTGGTTGGTCCTAGGAAGGATTTTTGGTGAGGCCAAAATGTTTTTCAATGGGTTTATTACGCAATTATCAGTATAGCGGGAAGACAATCCTGTAGTTCCACTACTTCCACGCCTTTAAAAGAAAAAAGGAGAAAACAAATTGGTAAAAAGTCTCTTGGTGGCCGGTGTGAGAATAATAACTTTAACATAACGAAAATATGTGCTTGATAAAATGTTTAAGAAGTAAAATAAAAATTCTGTTGTTGTACTAAATATTCAGTGAGAGGTGATATTGTAAAGAAGAAAATAATAAGAAAATGAAATTTTCAAAACAAATTCTAAATTAATAACCTCAAGAAATGTTCAAAGTAATTTAGCCAAAAACTCAAAAACAGCCAGGGGAGCAGCATTAACACTTCTTGAAAGACAGCACGAAAAATGTTTTAGCGTGCATTGTTATTAAATCCAAAGAAAAGAGAAACAAATTTGCTTGTGACGTGCCATGCTCAGAATGAAAAAAAATTGAGCAATAAAATTAGAAAATGTGGGTGTTAAAATGGCGGCAAAACTTCCTTAAAATAACCTTAACAAGCAGTGTTTTAAATAAAAAACAAAAACAAAATTTCCTGTGACGTACCATGCTCAGAATTATAGCATGCTTCCGCAACTTTCAGAGGTTACATGCAACATTCGAGCCAATATAGTTTCCTTCAAACCTATTATTCATGAACGCATTATCCGTAGTACTAAAGTGCTATGGATGGAACACTTAAAAATTAGGTGTAAAAAAATAAGCAAAACGTTCATTTGGCAGGAGGATGCAAACGCATTTAAATTCTGCGTACACATAACAAAACAATTTTTTTAATAACAAAACTAAAATGGTTTAACTATGAATGAAACCTTTAAAATTAAGTATAAATAGAAAAATAAAAATCCACGACGTTCCTTTGGAAAAAAAATGAAAACGCATTTAAATTCTGTGTACACATAACAAAACATTTTTAATGTAAAAAAAAACTAAAATGGTTTAACTATTAATGAAACTTTTAAAATTAGGTATAAATAGAAAAATAAAAATCCAAGACGTTCGTTTGGCAACGTTAGTAGTGTATATATTATATAAATGACGATATGCTGATAATATATTAATATTATATTATATATATATATATATACTATATATATAATATATATATATATATATATATATATATAGGCTGTAATAATTATTATTACTGTAATTAGTTTTGTTATTATTAGTGTTTTTATTATTATTAGTGTTTTTATTATTATTATTATTGTTATTATTATTATTATTATTATTATTATTATTATTATTATTATTATTATTATTATTATTATTATTATTATTATTATTATTATTATTATTATTATTATTTATATTCGCTCTAGGATAGGATTGGTCACGCTCGCTAACCAGTGGGTAACGCCACCTCATGCTCATTCTACACATGCATATTAAAAAAAAAGGAAATCTTACCAAGTGTTTGAAGCGGCTATTACAGTAACAGTACCAAACTATAATGTTATTCACTTTAAAAAAATTTCACTATTTTTCCACAAAATATTCGAAAACAAGGAAATATATACGGAATAAAAAAATTCTTTTCACCATCCACTTAAGAAAAAGCCAGCATGACTGAGAGAGAAGGTTCCTCTTTTGGAGATAAAATTTAAAATAAATGGAGATAATTAAAATTAAAAATGGAGATTTCAGGAATGTGATAAGGCTATTTTCTAAGTACTGTGATTTATAATTAAAAACTTTTGGTTAACATCCTTAGTATAAGTAGAAAAAATAATTAAAACTTTAATTTGTGTTCCCTTGAAGATGAATTATAACTTAAATAAAGAATATGAATAATTTAGAAAAAAAAGACGAAGAATAATGGGAACAAAAAAAATTGAACGAAAACTTCCGGGAAGTTGAAAAACGTTTTCGGCGGGAACGTGTTCAAATCTAATCTCATGACTCTGACTTCAACGTTCAAAAAAAAAAAAATATTAGTTTACCGTTTTGAAGATAGTAGTTTAAATATAAAATATTTTATCGAGGATCATGTGTTGTATAAATTTAAAATATTTTTAGATATTATTAGCTTTTGAATGTTTTAAAAAATGAAATGTAAAGTGATATCGAACACGTGAAAAATTATCGGATGTCTTTGGCTCTTCATTCTTATACGGAAAGATCAAATTATT
This sequence comes from Trachelipus rathkii, assembly GCA_015478945.1. Classification (NCBI taxonomy): domain Eukaryota; kingdom Metazoa; phylum Arthropoda; class Malacostraca; order Isopoda; family Trachelipodidae; genus Trachelipus; species Trachelipus rathkii. The sequence continues at coordinate 12,120 of JABUQX010045117.1, read as the reverse complement.
AATCTTACTGATAGTCTATAAAGTTTGGTTTTGGTGCTGTTTGATGTTATAAATAAAAAAAATAGTTGTTTGTGAGGCTATTCAATATTGGTAATCAAAAAATGTTTGAAGATAAGAAAAAAAACAAGAAGAAAATTAACTGAGAGGGTGGAAAATTTCCATCCATGTAGGAAAAAAATCGAGATTTTAGGTTTGCACTGTTATAATAAATTCAAATGAAAAAAAATTAAGATTAAAGAACATTTATAGAAATCTAATTAAAATGTATTCCTTACTTTAATTAGAGAGTTAATTTCCGACTTAGTGGGAAATAAACCCGGCTCGGGAGAAGAAAGAAAAAAACTTAAAAGAAATGTTCTTATTTAGATTTTACGGTACTGGAATAGGTGTAAATGGATTCTAATTTTTTATAAGTATCTAGTGTTGATTTAAAGTGTAGAATGGATGTGAGAATTGAGATTTGGGAATGTATTTTCAAGGGTTATGTTATGATAAATTTCATTTTGGGGTGATTATGTTGTTAGTATTTAAGTTATAAAATAAGTGAAAGGTATTGAACTTAATTATGTTGTTGGTATTTAAGATATAATAAAAATGAAATTGAACTTGATTATGTTGTTAATATTTAAGTTATTAAATAAATGAAAAATATTAAACTTGATTATGTTGTTGGTATTTAAGATATAATAGAAAAATGAAAAATGAACTTGATTATGTTGTTAATATTTAAGATATAATTTAACTAGTTCGTAAAGTTTGTAATGTTTCTTTGTCTTTAAAAATTTTTTGGTCTTAATTTTAATTTATATCTTTAGAAATGTTAAAGATCGTTTCTTAAAAATAATGTCTTTGAGGTGTTTGTTTCAAAGATGTTATTATGTTTCAAATATGTTTTCAAATATGTGATGTTCCCCAGGGGGAGGGAATGGAAAGAAAGTTCTTATGTTGGTGGGGGAGGTCTTGGAGGTGGATGACCTCTACCTGCAGGAAATGTTTGTTTCGGAGGTAAAAGATATTCTCTAAGTCCTCTCATAGTAGTCGCATGTTGTTTTCTGTTTCGTAATTGCATGGGATGTGGGATGTCAGGGTTTCGGAATGCTAAGGAAGGTCTGTAGGATGGATCATTCACCCTGGTGTCTGGAGGGGTGGGTGGGGATATTTCTGCTAAAGGAGTGGGTTGTGGTTGGACTGTTTCTTGAGAAGGAGCTCTGGGGGGTAAGGTTGGAGGTTCATCTAAGGAAAATCTAGGAAGGAGTGGTGGTGGTGGTGATGTAAGTCTTTGTATAGGGGGTAATTTCGTAGGGGATGGTAAGATCTGGAAATCTCTTGTAGGTGATTTTATATGTGCATGGGAGGATGCTTCATGGGAAGTGGGTTCTTCCGGTGGTATTTATTGTCTTTGAACAAAGGGGATCTGTATGGTGTGGAGAAATTTGTTCTGGGTGATGCAGTTTCTTCATGTGAGAACAATTGTCTCTGTTGTAAATTTTGCTTGTGAAGTGATGGGATGTGTAAGGGAGTTGTGAGTGTAGTTGGTGGTTCACTTTGTGGTCGTTATTGGGTTTGTGTTGGGAATATTGTGCTTGGTGGGGAGTGTATAGTATGTGGTATGTTTCGTTTGATTTGTTGGAGAATTATAATTTGTTGTATTTGTTTTGGAGGTGATCTTGTTCTTGTGTGTAGGTCGCCGTGGGGTTGTTGGTGGCAAAGAGGATATAAATTATCTGTAACTTTCGAAATTTTTACATTATCCCTGTGGACAATGAAAGATTTCGAAGAGTTGAGACATTGGAGTAACAATTTGTTATAAGGAACAAACTGTTAGATTCTATAAGGACCTGTCCATTTCTGGGCAAGTTTGGGGGATTGTTTAGGCTTTAGGACGTTCAAGATGTGAACTAAATCGCCTATTTTCATTTGGATAGTACAAGATTTTGGTAGTTGTTTTATTATTTCCTTTTTTGTTTCTGCTTGTAAATGTTCTCAAGCTTGGTCCCTAATTAAGTGGGCTCGCTCGGCTATTTCATCAACATAATCATTGATGTGTTTACGGGGTGGATGTGTAGAAGTAAAAGGTGAGGAATAGTTTGGCAGATCGCAAGGGAGTCGTTTATTGTAAGTGTAAAGGAGGAAGTGTGGGGGAAGTACCAATGGCGGAATGGTAGGTTGAGTTTATGGCAGTTTGTGTGAATGGGATGAATTGACCCCAGTCCTTATGATTGGTATTGACATAGTGTCGTAGATAATTGCTTATCTTATGATTTTCTTTTTCAACCAATGCATTACTCTGGGCATGTCGCACAACTATGTTTATTGCCTTAATACGCCATTGGGCACATATCTCTTTAAAAAGTTGGGAGGTCAGCTCAGGTGCCCAATTGGAAATAATTACCTCCGGAGTAGAATGGCGACAGATTACCCTTTCCAGGATAGCCTGTGCAATGTCTTTAGTAGTATGTTGTTTTAGGGGGACAAGTTCAACATACCTAGTAAGAGAGTCTTTTATGCAAAAGATGTATTTACATCGTGTACTTTTACATTGTGGTAAAGGTCCTAAAATGTCTAGGTGGACTCTGGAAAAAGGTTAATAGGGGAGTGGGTATGCTTTTATTGGGGCTTTTTTGGGAGTATTTTCTTTAATGTTTTGGCAGGAAGGACATGTAGTACAATAATCATTGGTAAGTGTGTGTAATTTGGGGAAAATGTATCTTTCTCGAATTCGAAATTCGGTTCTCTGCGTTCCGCAGTTTCCCGCTGCTAAGGAGGCATGGGAGTGTTCGATGACGGAGTGGATTAATGTGTCTGGTACTTGGATAAGGAAACGTCCAGACTGTGTTGCATAATGTAAAATGTCATCGATTAAAACATGGGGGGTAAGTGTCAGCAAGAGTGTCTTTTCGGAAAATGGTTTGTTATGAGAAATTAGGGGTTTGCATATTCATAGAGAGTTTTAAGGCGTTTACATATCTTTTGTTCATTTACTATATTTTCTTTTGTCAAAGGTATAGTTCCAGTAAGGAGTACGGTATTTTATGCAAAAGAATAAGAGCAAGTAGGAGGATTTCGACTTAAATAGTCAGGAATAATATTTAGTTTACCTTGTTTGTAAATAATCATTGGATTAAAATGAGCTATGAATAAATTCTATCTTTCTAAAAGTCCGGTAAGTTGTTTATAACGTTTGAGGTAAATCAAAGGTTGGTTATCCGTGATAATTGTAAGCGGATAACCGAACACCGTGTTTTTGAACTTTGCAAATCAAAGACTATTGCCAATGCTTCTTGTTCGATAGTTTTGTAATTAGCCTCGGATTTGTTTAGTGCTCTGGAAATAAAAGAAAGTGGCTTCTCTTTGCCATTCTCATCTAATTGGTATAGTACAGCACCGAGCCCTAAGTTAGAGGCATCAGTGTTTATATAGAATTCCTTGAAGTAATCAGGGAATCTTAATTGGGGTTGGAGTAATTATTTTTCTTTTAAGGTAAGAAAAGCTCTTTGTTGCTCGGGTCCTTAGAAAAATGTTGCATTCTTTTGTAGCAATTTTGTTATAGGCTTGGCCAGGACTGAGTAGGAGTCTATCAAATGATTAAAGTAGTTCAGGAAACCAAGTAAAGATATAGTTTCTGCTACGTTAGTCGGGGATTTGAAAGTAGTAAGAGTCTGGAGTTTTATGGGGCCAGGTGAGATTCCTTCTTGGGAAATTTTAAAACCCAGAAAAAGGAAACTGTTCCGGAGAAACTTACATTTGGCAATTTTAATTTTCATCTTATTCCTTCGAAAAGATTGGAAAACCATTTCTAAGTTACCGAAATGTTCTTTTAATGTTTCCCCCAGAATTAAGACATCGTCCAAAAAAAACTCTGCACGCGTCACCTAGGAGGTGAGACAACACCATTTCCATTGTTCTTGCGAAACCGGTGGTGCATTGGACAATTTAAAGTTGAGTCTTGTTGGTGCATACTGACATCGCGGAGTGCGGAAGGCTAGTAGCGGTTGTGTCTATTCCTCGATTTCCAGACAATGGTAAGCATCGAGAAGATCGAGACTGTTGAAAATTTTGATTTTCCAAGCGTAGAAAGGATGTCATTTATACAAGGCAAGAGGAAGCGGTCCAGCACTGTTTGTGCGTTAATGTGCTTGTAATCGGCAACAATTCTTGGAGTTGAGAAATTCTTCTTTGAAATTACGAGCAGAGGGCTCAAATGGGGACTACTAATAGGACGGATGTACCCTTTTTGTTGGGCGGACTTGACCCAATCGTCTATCTGGGTCAAGTATTTATGGGGGAGGCGGTATTATGGTCGGTACAGTACCTTTGGTGCGTTTTCTTTAAGTTGCATCGAAAATTTAGTTAACGGACAGACTGGGACTTCATAATCTTCTAAGGCTATTACATCTCTGTAAGTCATCAACAGATCAATTAAGTTTTCTAATTGATCCGGATCTTGTAATGTGGTACAGCAATCTTCTTATCTTTGAAAGATTCCTGGACGAGTTTTTTGAAAGTACTTCGAAGTTGAGTTGGGGTTAAGCCTTTGGAAGAGGTTGCCAAATTGACATTGGACGTTTGGAGGGGTTCGTCAAGAACTATAATAGGAGTAGCCCTGGTTAGGATGGTGTTTTGAGGAAGGAATTGGGAAGATGCGCTCATATTTATTATGTCCAAGAGAACTTGGCCGTCGGAGGCAGAACTCAGTACACTTCCCGCAAAAAGAAAGTTGCTTATATAAGTGTTCTCTGTAGACAGAATAAAATTGTCAGGAGGAGGAGTATGAGTGGGGGAAGAAGCTTTAACAGAAAGAGTGTACTTTGAATAAGGAGTTATTTCTGTGTCTTCTAAAGCAGATAAATTATAAGAAATGTCAGTATCAACTAAAAGATTGTTAGGTGTAGAAATATCGTTGGAGTAGAGGGGCTTAGCCTCTGTATGGTTTACCTCTGTATGTTTAGCATGTATGCTTGGGATTTCTTTTTGGTGGGATATTGGTGTGTAAGAGGTATAGGGATAGTATGGTTATTTGTTGTTAACTCAATGGTGTTTTGTTTTGTTTGTAAGTTTATTCTTGGATTATTTAGGAAATTTGTACCTAGTAGGAAAGGTGTATTAAAACCACAAAGATTGTCACATATGACTATAAAGTTAACTGGTATGTTTTCCCCGTGTAAAGTTAAGTCAAAAATTATTGTACCCATTTGGTAAAATTCTGAACCCGTGATAGAACGTAGTGTAATTTCTGTGGGTTTTAATGGTATGTTTATGTTAAATGTCTCTTCCATTTCGGAAATGAAAGAGTACCTGCAAAGACTACTGTTACTACCCGAATCTAAAATTAGTTCTCTGTCTTGTAATATATAGTTTTTGTAGTTAATACTAGCTTTTAAAATGTATGCGGGTCCTATTAGGGGATTTGCTTTGTGGGCATTATTTAATAGGATTTGACTATCATTACTAAAAGCGGAAGATAGAGTAATATCTTGGGGTGGAATCAGTATAGGTTGAGAACTTTGATAGGAAGGATTAGTAATAGTAGTAGTAGTAGTTAGTATGAATGGTATATCATGGACAGAGTTTAAGTTACTTACCGGAGATGGAGGCATGGCATAATTGAAAGTAATTTTCCCATCGTTCGTTAAAATCGTAGATGATGCCGGTTGTTGCATCAAGTTCGTAAGGAGTGCACTATTTGACACTGGTTTAGCGGATGCTGTTAGTAAACTTATCGTATTATTGGGGTTAGTTCTTTCATGCACTGTAGCAAGAGAGGTTGTTAAAGGATTCATAGGGTTAGAAAAATTCATGCTGTCTGTCACCGAAGTAGAGCGTGCAGTAGAGACAGTATTAAGATCGAAAAAGTTAAGTAGATCTGCAGTAAGCATAGAATCAGAAGTTATTGTATCCTGCACCTGATGCATGGGTTCCTAAGGTATATTAATAGGATCAAAAAGATTTGGTAGGTCAGCAGAAAGCGTATTATTGTTAGGATTAGTTGTATAACTACTAATATTAGGCGTAGGTTGAGATTTAGGCATAGGTATATGGTTAGGTATAGTACTTTTGAAATTGTTAGGCGTAGGTATAGCATTTTGAGAATGGCTAGGCATAATATTTGCAAAATGATTAGGTATAGTACTTTGGAAATGGTTAGGCATAGGTATATGATTAGGCATAGTATTTGTAAAATGATTAGGTATAGTACTTTGGAAATTGTTAGGCGTATGTAAAGCATTTTGATAATGCTTAGGCGTAGGTATAGTATTTTGGAAATTGTTAGGCGTAGGTAAGTTTTGGAAATTGCTAGGCGTAGGCATAGCATTTTGATTATTGTTAGGCGTAGGTATAGTATTTTGGAAATTGTTAAGCGTAGGTAAAGCATTTAGAGAATTGTTAGGCGCAGTTACAGTAGTAAGCATGGAGTTAGGCATAGTGTTAGGAGTATTATGGTAGTAAACATAGCGTTAGGCATAGTGGTGGGAGTAGGTATAGTAGTAAACATAGTGTTAGGTCTAGTGGTAGGAGTAGTTATAGTGCAAACATAGTGTTAGGCATAGGAGTAGGTAGGATGTTAGGTATAGGGTTAGGCATATTGGTAGGAGTAGGTAGAGTATTAGGTATAGGGTTAGGTATATTGGTAGGAGTAGGTAGAATGTGAAGCATAGGGTTAGGCAAAATGGTAGGAGTAGGTAGAGTGTTAGGCATAGATTTAGTCATGCTGGTAGGGGTAGGTATAGGTTAAGGAGGTAAGGTAAGCATAGTAGGAGTACTATCTACTGAATGTGAGAGAGGAGATGGTGTAGAAAAATAATCATTTAATATACATATGTTTTTTGTATCAGAACAAGTGTTAGGATTAGTGTTAACCCTCTGTTTTTCCTTAAAATTATTTACAAAATTTCCCACAATATTTTGTTTTACATTTTTGTGTTGGGCTAATCGGTCACTAGCCCAACTATCAAAAGTTGTTGACGGATAAATGTGGGTGCTATCATCGTTTTCACATTTATTTACAGAATTATCAAAATTTTTAACCTGGGTTTGTTGCCCATTCACTTGTGTACCTGTGCTAACAGTGTTTTGCAAGCTAAATAAGTTAGTGTCGACGTGAACGTTGGCACAACCTCGGATACCGCTAAAGTTACTAGGACCCTCGGTCCATGCTTTCACAGTATCCGGCCTATCCTTTATATTTAGTGTACCTAACGTACTGTTTGTTTGAGAAACATTCTCATCTTTTAGGGTGTGATTATTGGTAAATTTACCAAGTTTAATAAATGAAATTTTATGCCTATTTAAATTTTCGTTATATAAATTATTAGTAATAATTTTTCCATTTTTACACTAGACTCGGAGGATGAGTCGTCACAATTTTTAATACACTTATTAAAGGAAGAAGGAGGTAGAGGAGAGAATATAAGTTGAGAAACACTAGGAGAATCACTGATTCGTTGGGGGGAGTCAGAATTGGACCGGCTCTGTTCGAAAAATGATTCCGTGGGTTCCGAATTGTCGTAAGAGTTCTCAAATTTTCTCAGGGAGGAAGGCATGAGAGCGTTGGATGCTCGTCGGTTTCCTCTATAGTTGTGGTAGTTTGGGACTTGACCTTGTCGGTGAGTCTGGTGATGAAATTGCTGGTGAGCTCTCGGACGATCACCATTGCAATCTCGGTTTAGTGGTTGGGGAATTCTCCACTCTTGGGAGGAATCTTCATGATTGGAGAAATGGGTGAAGAGTGGCTTGGCTCTTCGTTTATTTTGGGAATTGGAGTTCCATTGGGAAAAATTTGGGACGTCAGGTGGACCCTGATTCTATGGAAAACTTCCATAAGAATGGGAAGAGTAAGTTAGGACTCGTTTCTTATAGAAACATAAGGTACGAGCGGTACGGTTTGGCTAAAAGGAAGGAGACGTATGAGAACGAAACTCAGTCTTCTTGAAATGCCTTAATTGCATTTTATGATTGGGTGACTTTTCTTTGTCATTTAAAATGTCACCGGACGGAGAAGTTAAGATTAGCATCACTTACTATTTTGTGATAGTCTTTTTATTTGTGAACGGGGAAATCGTTTTGTAAAAGTTGGATTGCCGTAGGCTTGTGGCTGTAGGTTTTGAGATGTCTACAGTATTATTATTTTTTATTTTGTAAGAATGAAAGTGATTGGGTAATTAAAAAAATATAAGTGTTTGGTACCTTTTAATGCGACTTTCACCTATCGCTCTTGTGCCGAATCAACTATTTGCCGTGGAGGGAACTCTTCAGGTTTGACAAAGGACGTCACTTTTCCTCCTCAATTTTTGGTTGTCTAGGAAGGATTTTAAAGGTAATGGCCAAATGTTTCTCAACGGGTTTTATTACGCAATCTATCAGAAGCGGGAAATAATCCCGTAGTTCCACTACTTCCACGCTTTTAAAAGAAAAAGGAGGAAAACAAATTGTAAAAATTTTGACGTGGAAGAATAAATAAACGTTAACATAAAAGAAAATATGTGCTTATAAAATTTTAAAGTAAAATAAAAAAAATTACTAATATTCAGTATTTCAAAAAGAAAATAATAAAAAATAAATAAAAATTATCAAAACAAATTCAAAATTATAAACCTTCAAAGAAATGTTTACAAAGGGAAAATTAGCCAAAAAAAATAAAAACAAAACAAAAAGGAATGGAGAATTAGGGCGTTATAATGGTGGCAAACTACTTTAAAAATATCTGTAACGTGCAGTGTTATTAAATCCCAAAGAAAAAGAGAAACAAAATTGCTTGTGACGTGCCATGCTCAGAATAAAAAAATTTGGGAAATAAAATTAGAAAATGTGGGTTAAAATGGCGGCAAAACTTCCTTAAAATAACCTTAACAAGCAGTTTTTTAAATCCAAAAAAACAAAACAAAATTTCTTGTGACGTGCCATGCTCAGAATTATAGTATGGCTTCCGCAACTTTCAGAGGTGACATGCAACATTCGAGCCAATATAGTTTCCTTCAAACCTATCATTCATGAAAGCATTATCTGTAGCACTAAAATGATATGGATGGAACACTTAAAAATTAGGTATAAAGAAAAATAAGCAAAACGTTCATTTGGCAGGAGGATGCGAACGCATTTAAATTCTTTGTACACATAACAAAACAATTTTTTTAATAACAAAACTAAAATGGTTTAACTATGAATGAAACCTTTAAAATTAAGTATAAATAGAAAAATAAGAATCCCAGACGTTCGTTTGGAAAAAAAATGAAAACGCATTTAAATTCTGTGTACACATAACAAACATTTATAATGTAAAAAAACTAAAATGTTTAACATGAATGAAACTTTTAAAATTAGGTATAAATAGAAAAATAAAAATCCAAGATGTTCGTTTGGCAACAAAAAAAAATGAAAAACGCATTAAATTCTGTGTACACATAACAAAATATTTTCAATGTAATAAAAAACTAAAAGGTTCTTAACTATAAATACAACATTTAATATATATATATATATAATATATAATATAATATATATATATATATATATATAATAATATATATTATATATATATATATTATATATATATATATATATTATATATATATATATTATACTATATATATATTATATGCTGTAAAAATTAATATTACTGTAATTAGTATTATTATTATTATTATTAGTGTTTTTATTATTTTTATTAGTGTTTTATTATTATTATTATTATTATTATTATTATTATTATTATTATTATTATTATTATTAATATTATTTTTATTATTATTATTATTATTATTATTATTATTATTATTATTATTATTATTATTATTATTATTATTATTATTATTATTATTATTATAATACTCGAATTATACATTGCGAGCTATAGCCTATGAACGTAGGGGTAAGCGCTACCTCATTGCTCATCTACAATGCACTTATTAAAAAAAAAAATCTTACCAAGTGTTTGAAGCGGCTATTACAGTAACGGTACCAAACTATAATGTTATTCACTTAAAAAAAAAAAAAAGTTTTACTATTTTTCCACAAAACATACGAAAACAAGGAAATATATACGGAATAAAATTGTTTTTCACCATCCACTTAAGAAAAAGCCAGCATGACTGAGATAGAAGGTTCCTCTTTTGGAGATAAAATTTAAAATAAATGGAGATAATTAAAGATTTCAGGAATGTGATAAGGCTATTTTCTAAGTACTGTGATTTATAATTAAAAACTTTTGGTTAACATCCTTAGTATAAGTAGAAAAAAAAATTAAAACATTAATTTGTGTTCACTTGAAGATGAATTATAACTTAAATAAGGAATAGGAATAACTTAGAAAAATATACACAAAGAATAATGGGAACAAAAAAAAAAATGAACGAAAACTTCCGGGAAGTTGAAAAACGTTTTCGGCGGGAACGTGTTCGAATCTAACCTCATGACTCTGACCAACGTAAAAAAAAAATTATTAGTTAAACGTTTTGAAGATAGTAGTTTAAATATGAAATATTTTATCGAGGATAATTTGTAGTATAAATTTAAAATATTTTTCAATATTATTAGCTTTAGAATGTTTTAAAAAATGAAATGTAAGGAGATTTCGAATACTTGAAAAATTATCGGATGTTTTTGGCTCTTTATTCTTATACGGGAAAATCAAGTTATTAATCTTACTGATAGTCTATAAAGTTTGGTTTTGGTGCTGTTTGATGTTATAAATAAAAAAAAAAATAGTTGTTTGTGAGGTTATTCAATATTGGTAATCCAAAAATGTTTGAAGATAAGAAAAAAAAACAAGAAGAAAATTAACTGAGAGGGTGGAAAATTTCCATCCATGTAGGAAAAAAATCGAGATTTAAGGTTTGCACTGTTATAATAAATTCTAATGAAAAGTTAAGATTAAAGAACATTTATAGAAATCTAATTAAAATGTATTCCTTACTTTAATTAGAGAGTTAATTTCCGACTTAGTGGGAAATAGACCCGGCTCGGGAGAAGAAAGAAAAAAACTTAAAAGAAATGTTCTTATTTAGATTTTATATATAATATATATATATATATATATAATATATATAGTGATATATAATTATATATAATATATACTATAACATATATTATATATATATATATATATATATATATATATATATATATATATATATATATATATATATTATATAATATATATATCATATTATTTATATATATATATTTATATATAATATATATATACATATATATCATATATATATATATATATATTATATATATATACTATATTATATATATTATAATATATATATTATAATATATATATATATATATATAATCATTATATATATATATATATCATATATATCATATATTATATATATAGTATTATATATATATATATAGATATAGTACTATATATGTTCGACGAGGGAGAGAGGAGATAAAAAGTAACAATTTTATTTTTAAAAAAAAAAAAAAGGAAAGGAAGTGTGCTGATTATAGGGGATAGATAACTAATTTGATAACTAAAAATGCTAGCTAGGAATATTTATAAATTGTTCTCTCTCTCTTGTTTCTAGCTTTCCTCCCTTCCTCTGAGTCATATAGAAAAAGGAAACATCATCCCACATGTACGCTTATTAAGGGTCAAAAATTAAAACTACACAATTTTGTATATATTATATTTCTATTTTATAAAATCACTTATTAAAATAAAGTACTTTACTGCTTTCAACCTTGAACAAAACCATCAATATAAAAAAAAAAAAAAAAAAAAAAAAAAAAAAAAAAAAAAAAAAAAAAAAAAAATTGCTGTAATTTAAAAATCCATATTTTAATAATATCTTAGCAGAAAAACTATCAACAATAGTATATATATATTATATATATATATATATATATATATATATATATATATATATATAGTATATATATATATATAAAATATATATATATATATATATATATATATATATATATATATATATATATATATATATATATATATATATATATATATATATATATATATATATATATATATAGTATATATATATATATATATATATTTATATTTTAATATATATATATATATTATATATATATATATATACTATATATATATATAGTATATATATCATATATATATATTATATATAT
>JABUQX010045116.1:0-15795 GCA_015478945.1 Trachelipus rathkii | reverse complement strand
CGTGTACTTCGTTCCGGATGGTTTGATTTAACCGTTTTCGCATTTATCATTGAAACGCTTTCACGCGTTTTAACGCCATATATATATATATATATAAAATATATATATATATATATATATATATATATATATATATATATATATATATATATATATATATATATATATATATATATATATATATATATATATATATATAATATATATATATATATATATATATATATATATCTATATATATATATATATATATATATATATATATATACTTATATATATATATATATATATATATATACATAACTATATATATATACATATATACAGTATATATATAAGTATATATATATATATATATATATATACTTATATATATACTATATATATATATAACATACTATATATATATATATATATATATATATATATATATATACCTCTATATATATATATACTTACGCCCTCCTTACATAATATATAAACAACATATAACAACATATATATATATATATATATATATATATATATATATATATATATATGTATATATACTATATATATATATAATATATATCAGAGAGGGGGCACCCCGCTCATTTGGGGGTAGTCCGCTGGCGCACCTCCGCACCTCGAGAAAACGTAGTCAGCTAGCGCTCCTCCACCTATTCAGATCATCAAACCTCCGCTATCGCAAATCCGCACTCCGCACGTATTCAACTAATAATGTGTGACTTCACAAAAGGTTTTAATATTAAATACTATATAGTATATATCCTTACAAAAGTTTTATTTATAATATTATATGAAAAATTGATTGAATATTTACAAAATCTCAAGATTTTCCTCTTCCTCCTCAATGTCTTCTTCAAAGGACAAGAGATCCATATTACCTTTCACAAAGATTAGCTGCTCAAAATTAAAGCAGTTAAGGCTGACTTCTTTGCCCTCAAAATGTCCCCACCGATACTAAATATTCGCTCTACAGCAACAGAACTAGGGAGGTGTATTATATTTTATGAATAAGTTCAACAAATTCTGCCTATGCTGAAGGGGAAAGATGTCCTTGGAGGAGTGCTGATGTTAGTTCGCTTCCAGCAGTCCATTGCTAATTTAAGGTCCTCACCTAAATCATTCTGCCTCCCTTCTGAAATATTTTGACCACCCTGTCCACCCATAAGAAGGTCTATTTCGTTCAAGAGTCGATGCTAGTGCTACGTATCAGCTTGGTAGCTATTTATATATATATATATATTAATATATATATATATATAATATATATATAAATATATATTTATATATATATATATATATATATATATATATATATATATACTATATATATATATATATATATATATATGGGTTTACAGAATTGATTTATATATTGCCTAGTTATTATAGTAAAATAATTAATTAAAGTTATAGATGAGGGTAATAGCCATTCAGTCTATAAAATCAATTTAAATGTTATTTATTATATATGGTACCATTAAGGAGGTTGAGATTGGTTTTGGAAGTTTAATTATTAAAAAACAATAAGTCTTAGACTAAAAGTATAATTAGTTATAAACTTAAAAATAAAAATTATATTTCTTTTTATTTAACAAATAAAAATTCTTAATAAGTAAACTATACTCATTTTTAAAGGTGGAACAAGAGCTGGGAAACTTTTTTTTGGTCCGCGCGATGCAAGTCCGCGCTGGAGTGCACCTAGCGGAAGGCTCACGCATCCGCTAGTCCACTATTCTGGTAGTGCGCCCCGAGCGGACTACGGACTAGCGAAATAAAGAGCGAAAGAGCCCACCTCTGATATATATATATATATATATATATATATATATATATATATATATATATATATATATATATATATATATATATATATATATATATATATATATATATTTTTAAAATATAATATATATATATTATTTATAAAAAAAAAATTTATATATATATATATATATATATATATATATATATATATATATATATTTATATCTATATATATATATATATATATATATATATATATATATATCTATATATATAAAAAGAATAATAATATGTACAATCATAAATATATATATATAGATATATATATATATATATATATATATATATATATATATATATATATATATATATATATATATATATATATATATATATATTGTTGAAAAGTATGACCAAGATATCATTTGTAAAAAACAGAAGAAAAAAAAGCATGCAAAAATTTTTAACAACTTTGATTATTTTTATCAATACAATTACAAAAATAAATTTTAATATATAAATTTTAATTTTACATATATATCATTGTGTGTGCCTGGGCATATGCGTGTGTGTGAGCGTGTGAGTGTTAGTTTGTGTATTCCTTAATGTGTGCTTCACTCTGTGTATAAGTAAGCATATTATCATTTTTCTCGCCCATTTTGCTCTAAAATATTAAACATTCATGTAAGACAAATTTAATTCTTTTATGTTTACTAAACGTAATTAACGAGCGAAATGAGTCAATTAGTTTTTTCCTGTGTTTTATTTTTCACCTTTTTAAAAGAACTTGTTTTTTTTATTCTTTTTTCTCCCCTTTTTTTTAAATATTGGCGTATAATTTGGCATTCACTTTTAAGCGATCGTAAACAGATTTATTTCAGTAAAAACACGCTTACATAATTTCAAGCACTCACATATTCACAAATAATAATATAAAATAAAATTAATTTAAATTTATATTAAGTATTTAAAATTATTTTTAAAAGCAGAAATGAAACAACTCCAAAAGAGGCCTTTGACGTACTCTAATCTTTATTTTTCTGTTTTTATTTGTTTTGCATTTTTTTTTTCATTTTTTTTTTAATTTTTTTTTTATTTTTTTTCTTTTCATGCCTTCTTTAATCGTAGTATTGAAAAAAATAATCTCTATAACGAATACGGGAATTAAAAACTATTTTTTCAATTTATTATACAACATTGTTCAAACTAAAATAAATAAATTTTATATAGATTATGGTGAATTTCTTTTCATCCTCCTCTCTGAATATCTTCTTCTTATCCCTTTAACTCGAATTTATGTTTTGTTATATCGTATAAATTGAAATGAAATTGTAACCGACCATAGCGGTTAACACGGCTTTAATGAACGTTTCGATGGGGGAATGTATTAAATGACACCCGAAAGACGCGGTACCGCTGCCAACCGCTTCACTCGTGGTCGAAATATGGTTCGGGGTTGTTATTAAACTTTTAAAAAGGTCCGAATACGGTTTAATAACGGTTTCGGATTCAGCGTGGTTTAAATACAACGCCGATATAAGGGTTTCGGTCGTTGAACTTTTCGAGAGGCTGCCGCGCGATGACGTGGGTTTAATATTGTCGTGGCACATCCGGTGATATCCCGAAGACACGTTCTGAAAGAACGTTTGATTCACACCGTTCCGCGCTGAATCGCATGTGCCACGAGTCGGAAACCACGCGCAATACGGGTTTTACAATGTTTGATTGAGACTTCATCAGAGTTGTGTAAACTGGCAAATGAAATTGGAATAGATATAGCATTTTTCGAATTCAGTGAAGAGTTTAAAAATAGTCCTGAGTATGAAAGTGCCAAGCAACGCAATGAAAAAATGAACTTTTCTACTCAGTTTCTCTTAACTCATTGCGCTCACAATTATCAAATCTATCTCGAAATGGAAAAATTCATTAGTTGAAAAAAAGAATCTAACAAGAATATCGCAATTAAGTTTTTAGACGCGAGGCGAAAATCGGAACAAATACACCCACTATCCGTTAGAGGTGACGATATTAAAAGAAAAATGGAATATTTCGCTTCGTCGAAATCTTTCGATTTGGGTGAAATTCTTCCTCGAATCGGCTTACAACTTTTAAAATCAGAATCGGAGAGTGTAGCGAATGTTTTAAATATATTCTTGAACGAATATATGGTACTATAAAACATATTTTACCCGATGATACAAGACAAAAATTCCATTAAACCTATAGATAATGTTTCTCACGTTGTTATGATGATAATATAAATCGCCGGCGAGTCTTTCAATTATTTATTAATATAAAACAAAAAATAAATGCAACTTTTTTAAAATTAATTCTTACTATTTCTAAACATACGAAATCAAAATATGTTGTTTGAAAATCGTGGTAAATTTGAATCAAAAATGTGAATGCGAATATGAAATCGTAAGTTTTTTTTTGTTGAAAATCGTGGTGATATGAAATCAAAAAAGTGATACTTGTCAGACGTTTCTCAATTTCTCATAGTAAAAAAACGAGTTTTCTCCACGACATAATTCATCTTCTGGTGAATGAAATCGAAGTTAGTCTCCTTCTCCATAAAAAATTTTATAAATGATTTACGGTCTCCATATTTGTACGAAAAAAGTTCTTTTTCAAATATTTCAAATTTCGAAGAGTTTTCCAAAATATATTCGAGGCAAGTCCTTATATTATCACAACGTTATTAATAATTTATTGAATTCATTTCTCTTATTATTTTTGGTCTTCCTCATCAACAAAGGGATATGATAGTAGCGTTTCGCTAGTTGATCGTAATACAAAATTTAGTGAGGTAATTCTTAGCGAATGAATAAGCTGTATTTCATGATGTCATTAAATTTATTAATTAAATTTCCAAAATTTAAAGAGACCCCGTTCTCATCTCTTTCGGTTTGATATTTTTTATAATCGTATGTTTCGATGTGGATTGATATTCAATTTTGTTGTTATACACCTTTAGTAATGCATACATCATCGCCTTTTAAAGCCTTTAAGCGAATATGTTTTTCCATGGGTGATTCGAATCCTCCGCTGAGTTCGTAATCCTGAATTATTAAATCTTTAACGAGAGCCTGAAAACACGGCATTGATGTCTGAGAAAAGCAGAAATCGTTGAATTTGAAACCAATGTGCTTTTTAAGTAAGATAATTGATGATAAGGCCAAGTCTCCAATTGTCCCACTCGTACTTGATCTTCGTTCACTTTTTTTATTACAATTAGGTTATTAAAGGGCGAAATTTTCAAATCTACTTTCGCTGTTGCTGCTGTTGGTGATGCAAATGGTGCTGCTGCTGCTGCTGCTGCTCATCATGCAGAAATTTCCAGGCAGTGCTTAATTGCTCAAGACTTTTTCATTTAATGAGTTCCCAAATAACTTATCAAAAGATCCTTTGCATAGTGCATGCATCTTGCTAATTGAAACATCAGAACTCGCTTTCGAATAATTATTTTTGAAGAAAATAGTAGTAGGTTCTGAAAGCTTACCAATTCCATTTATCATTATTTTTCAATTAATCGTTCTAATTTTATCGTCAATACGTTTTCGTTTATTAAAATATGGTCTAATAATGGTTCTTGAAAAATTGGCATAGGACAAATTTAAAACCTGAGAGTTTGTGCTTAGGTACATAATGTGATGATGGATTGATACGTGATTGCCAAATTCCCCAATAAAAGAGTATCATTGACGGTAATCCATGACACTTTTGGACAGGTCTTAGTTTTTTTATTATTTTCCGGTAAAATACCTAGAACCAAATTAATAACGTCGTAATATTTTAGTTCTCTTATCGTTTGCCAGGAAATGCCATACACTAGCCCTAAATAAAGAAGTAAAATGTTTAAACAATCTCTCTTTAGAGAGGTTTTTAGCAAATCGGTCACTTCTGTCGATAACGCCCCTGTTTTATCGGAAATTAGCTGAAGGTCCATTTCGGTTTTCTCCATCGATCTCGATAATTTTTTTAAGGCTTCAAGAATTGAGTAACAGGAAATAAGATGAGACGACGGTGAATAATTATTGAAATACAAATCCCCCCCGGCGTTTAAATCGAAAGGTCTTTTCTTTTTACGATTGGACTGGTTCGTTTCCCTAAATAGCCAAGAATCATAGAGGAACCGGTGAATGTTCGTCTTGCTCAAATTATTAATCAGCAGTCTTTTAAACATTTGCAATTCTTTAATATAGGTAATTGGTGCAATGTAAAATGTTCTAAAAAAAAAATACAATTTAAGAGTTAGGTAATTTGTTGGTGTTGCAGAAAATAATCTTTTATCATTTCCGTTCAAATATTCATTAGATAAATATAATACTGCGTTGAAGTAAAATAGAGATAACAACTGAGAACCATATTTCACCTTAACATTGCTACCTAAATATCTTCATAGTTTTAATATCCTTTCGATAAAGTTTTTAATAATTCCGACAAATCTTTTGTATTATCAATTTTCGTTTCATCATCAGCATGATTACTAATGATTGAAAGATCGTGAATTTTATCTAAACATAACTGAATAACTTGATTATAAGTGATGGGAATATTTGCTTTCAGCCAAAAAAAACGGTTCTCATCCACATCATCGTTATCATTAAAAGGAATCACATTTTTTAAATAAAAAATTCTTCTTCGCCTTCAGAGACACGATCTTTCGAAAATTTTGGTAACTTAATGATATGAGAATAACTACGATCGTAAATATCATCTGAAAATGACCTAAAAATTTCGGTATTCCCGTATAATTCATACGAATGTCGAATTGTGTTCTCGTTTAATCTTCTATTTTTGCATTTTTCATATTTGCTATTTTGGTTTTTAAAATGTACCAACGTTAAATGTAAAATTGAAATTTTGTTACGTTCAATAAAATTTCTCATGGCCCTTTCACTAAAAAATAACCATCGGGCTATATCCAAGTTGTTTATTTCATTTATACTCGAAATTGAATTTCTTTCAACTAAAGATGGAGATAAACAGATGAGGGTTTTAAAATTTTCCTTCAAATTATTTTCTTTCATGTTCACCGTGTATTGAAACTCTCTCACGGTACTTTGAATCGTACTGAGAGTTTCTTGTATTTTAGGGTCCGTGCGGGGTGTATTACAAGCCATAATGATTAAAAAAGATTTTCTAAAAAACTCTCGAAAGGTATAGCAATTAAAGAAGATTTTTAAAATATATTATTATTTACGAAATTGGTCTTAACACATAAGGCCTAAGCAACCTTCCGTTCAGAGCTTGGTGTTATTGACGGGGAACGTGTCGACGTGAAACGGGGGAACGAGCGCGGATCTGGACAATGCCCGGATATGAACGAGGGTTAGTTTTCGCTCAATAGAAAAGCCTTGCTCCGTTACGAGCAAGCCAAAGCGAGAAGCAAAGAGTAACAATAGTTCGTGCGAAGATCGGAGCGTAAACTTTAAAATTAATAATAGGAAAAGAAGAAGAAAAATGAACTTAGAAACCACAAATTTAAAACGTCGCATATGCGGATAATAGTGGAGACGGGGCGGTTCTGGAGGGCGCGCGGTTCTGGAGGGCGCGCGGTTCTGGAGGGTGCGCGGTTCTGGAGGGTGCGGGGTTCTGGAGGAGGGGGTCAGTTCTCGTTAAAATTCAGTTTTTTCGCGAGGTTCGATCTTCACTTTTCTCTTTTCCTAAAAATTCGATCGATTTTAATCGAAATAGACCAACATCGACAAAATCAACTTAGAAACCACAAATTTAAAACGTCCATTTATGCGGATAATAGTGGAGACGGGGCGGTTCTGGAGGGTGCGCGGTTCTGGAGGGAGCGCGGTTCTAGAACGTGCGGTTCTGGAGCGTGCGTGGTTCTGGAGGGTGCGTGGTTCTGGAGATTGCGCGGTTCTAGAACATGCGGTTCTGGAGCGTGCGTGGTTCTGGAAGGTGCGGTTCTGGAGGGCGCGTGGTTCTGGAGGGCGCGTGGTTCTGGAGGGCGCGCGGTTCTTGAACGTGCAGTTCTGGAGCGTGCGCGGTTCTGGAAGGGGGTCAGTTCTCGTTAAAATTCAGTTTTTTCGCGAGGTTCGATCTTCACTTTTTTCTTTTCCTAAAAATTCGATCGATTTTAATCGAAATAGACCAACATCGACAAAATCAACTTAGAAACCACAAATTTAAAACGTTCATCGAAACAGACCAACATCGACAAAATCAACTTAAAAACCACAAATTTAAAACGTCCATTTATGCGGATAATAGTGGAGACGGGGAACGTGAGCGGTTCTGGAGGGCGCGCGGTTCTGGAGGGCGCGCGGTTCTGGAGGGTGCGCGGTTCTGGAGGGTGCGCGGTTCTGGAAGGGGGTCAGTTCTCGTTAAAATTCAGTTTTTTCGCTAACTTCGATCTTCACTTTTTTCTTTTCCTAAAAATTCGATCGATTTTTATCGAAACAGACCAACATCGACAAAATCAACTTAGAAACCAAAAATTTAAAACGTCCATCTATGCGGATAATAGTGTAGACGGGGAACGTGAGCGGTTCTGGAGGGTGCGCGGTTCTGGAGGGCGCGTGGTTCTGGAGGGCGAGTGGTTCTGGAGGGCGCGCGGTTCTTGAACGTGCAGTTCTGGAGGGTGCGCGGTTCTGGAGGGTGCGCGGTTCTGGAGGGTGCGCGGTTCTCGTTAAAATTCAGTTTTTTCGCGAGGTTCGATCTTTACTTTTTTTCTTTTCCTAAAAATTCGATCGATTTTTATCGAAACAGACCAACATCGACAAAATGAACTTAGAAACCACAAATTTAAAACGTCCATTTATGCGGATAATAGTGGAGACGGGGAACTAGAAACCACAAGTTTAAAACGTCCATTTATGCGGATAATAGTGGAGACGGGGAACGTGAACGGTTCTGGAGGGTGCGCGGTTCTGGAGGGAGCGCGGTTCTAGAACGTGCGGTTCTGGAGCGTGCGTGGTTCTGGAGGGTGCGTGGTTCTGGAGATTGCGCGGTTCTAGAACATGCGGTTCTGGAGCGTGCGTGGTTCTGGAAGGTGCGGTTCTGGAGGGTGCGCGGTTCTGGAGGGTGCGCGGTTCTGGAGGGTGCGCGGTTCTGGAGGGTGCGCGGTTCTCGTTAAAATTCAGTTTTTTCGCGAGGTTCGATCTTTATTTTTTTTCTTTTCCTAAAAATTCGATCGATTTTTATCGAAACAGACCAACATCGACAAAATGAACTTAGAAACCACAAATTTAAAACGTCCATTTATGCGGATAATAGTGGAGACGGGGAACGTGAACGGTTCTGGAGGGTGCGCGGTTCTGGAGGGAGCGCGGTTCTAGAACGTGCGGTTCTGGAGCGTGCGTGGTTCTGGAGGGTGCGTGGTTCTGGAGATTGCGCGGTTCTAGAACATGCGGTTCTGGAGCGTGCGTGGTTCTGGAAGGTGCGGTTCTGGAGGGTGCGCGGTTCTGGAGGGTGCGCGGTTCTGGAGGGTGCGCGGTTCTCGTTAAAATTCAGTTTTTTCGCGAGGTTCGATCTTTACTTTTTTTCTTTTCCTAAAAATTCGATCGATTTTTATCGAAACAGACCAACATCGACAAAATGAACTTAGAAACCACAAATTTAAAACGTCCATTTATGCGGATAATAGTGGAGACGGGGAACGTGAACGGTTCTGGAGGGTGCGCGGTTCTGGAGGGAGCGCGGTTCTAGAACGTGCGGTTCTGGAGCGTGCGTGGTTCTGGAGGGTGCGTGGTTCTGGAGATTGCGCGGTTCTAGAACATGCGGTTCTGGAGCGTGCGTGGTTCTGGAAGGTGCGGTTCTGGAGGGCGCGTGGTTCTGGAGGGCGCGTGGTTCTGGAGGGCGCGCGGTTCTTGAACGTGCAGTTCTGGAGCGTGCGCGGTTCTGGAAGGGGGTCAGTTCTCGTTAAAATTCAGTTTTTTCGCGAAGTTCGATCTTTACTTTTTTTCTTTTCCTAAAAATTCGATCGTTTTTTATCGAAACAGACCAACATCGACAAAATGAACTTAGAAACCACAATATAAACGTGGCGGCAACACGGTGGCAATAACCCAGGAATAATTTGAGATATCGTAAAACTAAATTCAGTTGTAGGGTCCTTAGGTACTCCTCATTAAGTTGTTTAGGGGGTTACGGGGGTCGGGACAAGTTTCAAACTTCCGGAAAAACCCTACTCTCTGCCCCCTGTTGGTGTAAGGTGATGGAACCGAAAAACCGTTCCCTTTATTATGGCTTTTCGCCAAAAATTTAAATTGATCGTTCCCTTTAAGAAATTTTTTCCACAGAAATAAAAAAAAAAATAACGGAATTTAGGCCGTAAACTAGCGTGCCTCCTTACAGTAGTGTCTAACTAATTGATAGATTGATTGCATTTACGTACGACCATTATTCTTTTTTCTACGATTTTTTAAAATTCACAAGTACGTTCCCTTTTGTGCGATTATATCTACTGCGTTTTTTTGGCACAAAAATTTTGATCTTCTTGTTTCCCTTTTATCACAAAGAATTCTAGATCGGAAATTTCCAAAGTGTAAGATGCCATATATTGACAGGCTTATATCTTACAAACTTGTATGGACCTAAACGAGGTTGAAATTAAAGCTGTTGATAGATCTTACTACGTTTGTTACTATTTGTAACCTTTTGCATTATTCTAAGTTGATAGATTTTATTCCTACAACTAATCGATTTTTCGGTTAAACTTTCGAGACCGAAAGCAAAATTGAATGAGAATGAGTTACAACTATCGATTTTTTTTTGGCTTCTGCTAAGTCTATTTCATTTCTCGTTCGGTCGATTCACTAATTAAACCCAGGAAGCAAATTGAATGAGACATGAGTTTACAACTATCGACTTCGGCTTCGGGGCTAAGTCTAACTCATTCGTCATACGGTCAGATTTTCTCTCTTTTTACGAAAGAGGGCCATTGCTGCCATGTTTTATATATTCAAACTGTATGACTGCAGCCTATATTCACGTACCTGGAAAGATATTTTCCTCTAAAAATGGTAATTTGTAACTTTTTTAGGAAAATGAAATAAATATATCGGGAAAGATGGCAATTTTGGTGCTAAGAACATCCAAACTTAAAATGGCGGCAACACGTTGGGCAATAAACCCAGGATAATTGAGAATCGTAAAAACTAAATGCATGGTAGGCTCCTTAGAGTCTCCTCATAAGTCTTAAGGGGGTACGGGGTTCCATTGGGACAAGCTTTTCCAGATTTTCGGAAATAGAAACCCTAAGTGTTCCCCTTTGGGTAGTGATGAACTGAAAAACCGTCTCCCATTTCATTATGGCTTTTCTGCAAAAATTTAAATGATGCGTTCTTTAGAAATTTTTATCCACCAGAAATAAAAAAAATAACGGAATTTAAGGCCGTAAACTAGCGTGCCTCCTTACAGTAGGTCATAACTAATTGATAGATTGAAATTGCATTTACGTACGACCATTATTTTTTTTTCTACGAATTTTTAAAATTCACAAGGTAACGTTCCCTTTAGTGCGATTATATTATGCGTTTTTTTGGCACAAATTTGATCTTCTTGTTCCCTTTACTCACAAAGAATTTAGATCGTGAAACTTATCAGAAGCTGTAGATGCCATTAATCATGGACAGGTTATATTTCAACTTGTTGATGACAACAGGTTTGGAAATTAAAGTATCTTGTAGATCTTACTACGTTGTACTATTTTTATCTTTTGATTATTCTAAGTATGATAGATTGTGATTTCTTTACCACTAAATTGGTCATCTACAACTTTTGAGCCGGAAAGCAAAAATGAATGAGAATGAGTTACAACTTATCGATTTTTTTATTGGCTTCTCTAAGTTTTATTTCTCATTCTCGTCCGGTCGATTTCACTAATTAACAGTGGAAGCCAAATTTTGAATTGAGGAATGAGTTAAACTATCTGACTTCTCGGGCTTCGGCTTAAGTCTAATCATTTCATTCGGTCCGATTTTCTCTTCTTTTTAACGAAGATGCCTATGCAGCCATGTTTACTATATTCAAAAACGTATGACCTGCAGCCCCTTTACTACGTACTGGAAAGATATTTTTCACTCTAAAATCGGTAAGTTTGTACTTGTTTTTGAAAATGAAATCAATATATTCGGAAATGGCCAATTTGGTGCTAAAGAAATCAAAAATCTAACATGGCTGCAACACGTGGCAATAACCCAGGAATAATTTGAGATATCTAAAACTAAAATCAGTTGTAGGGTCCTTAGGTACTCCTCATAAGTTTAAGGGGTACGGGGGGTTCCTGGGACAAGTTTTAAAATTTCCGGAAAAAAACCCTAAGTGTTCCCCCTTTGGGTGAGGTGATGGAACGAAAAACCGTTCCCTTTATTATGGCTTTTCGCCAAAAATTTAAATTGATCGTTCCCTTTAGAAATTTTTTCCAACAGAAATAAAAAAAAAATAACGGAATTTAGGCCGTAAACTAGCGTGCCTCCTTACAGTAGGTCCTAACTAATTGATAGATTGAAATTGCATTTACGTACGACCCATCTATTTTTTTTTCTACAGGATTTTTAAAATTACAAGGTAACGTTCCCTTTAGTGCGTATCTATATTATGCGTTTTTTTGGCACAAATTTGATTCTTCTTGTTCCCTTTACTCACAAAGAATTTAGATCGGAAATTTCCGAAGTGTAAGATGCCATATATTGACAGGCTTATATTTTCAAACTTGTATGACCTAAACAGGTTGAAATTAAAGTATGTTGTAGAACTTACTACGTTGTACTATTTGTAACCTTTTAATTATGATAGATTTTGATTTCACAACTATCGACTTCTCGGCTTCGGCTAAGTCTAACTCATTCTCATTCGGTCGATTTCTCTCTTTTTAATGAAGATGCCATGTTGCCGTGTTTATATATTTAAAACTGTATGACCTGAATGATATGAGAATAACCACGATCGTAAATATCGTCTGAAAACGACCTAAAAATTTCGGTATTCCCATATAATTCATATGAACGTCGAATTGTGTTCTCGTTTAATCTTCTTTTTTTGCCTTTTTTATATTTGTTATTTTGGTTTTTAAAATGTACTAACGCCAAATGTAAAATTAAAATTTTGTGACGTTCAATAAATCTTCTCATAACCCTTTCACTAAAAAATAACCATCGGGCTATATCCAAGTTGTTTATTTCATTTATACTCGAAATTGAATTTCTTTCAACTAAAGATGGAGATAAACAGATGAGGGTTTTAAAATTTTCCTTCAAATTATTTTCTTTCATGTTCACCGTGTATTGAAACTCTCTCACGGTACTTTGAATCGTACTGAGAGTTTCTTGTATTTTAGGGTCCGTGCGGGGTGTATTACAAGCCATAATGATTAAAAAAGATTTTCTAAAAAACTCTCGAAAGGTATAGCAATTAAAGAAGATTTTTAAAATATATTATTATTTACGAAATTGGTCTTAACACATAAGGCCTAAGCAACCTTCCGTTCAGAGCTTGGTGTTATTGACGGGGAACGTGTCGACGTGAAACGGGGGAACGAGCGCGGATCTGGACAATGCCCGGATATGAACGAGGGTTAGTTTTCGCTCAATAGAAAAGCCTTGCTCCGTTACGAGCAAGCCAAAGCGAGAAGCAAAGAGTAACAATAGTTCGTGCGAAGATCGGAGCGTAAACTTTAAAATTAATAATAGGAAAAGAAGAAGAAAAATGAACTTAGAAACCACAAATTTAAAACGTCGCATATGCGGATAATAGTGGAGACGGGGAACGTGAGCGGTTCTGGAGGGCGCGCGGTTCTGGAGGGCGCGTGGTTCTGGAGGGCGCGCGGTTCTGGAGGGTGCGCGGTTCTGGAAGCGGGTCAGTTCTCGTTAAAATTCAGTTTTTTCGCGAGGTTCGATCTTCACTTTTCTCTTTTCCTAAAAATTCGATCGATTTTTATCGAAACAGACCAACATCGACAAAATCAACTTAGAAACCACAAATTTAAAACGTCTATTTATGCGGATAATAGTGGAGGACGGGGAACGTGAGCAGTTCTAGAGGGTGCGCGTTCTGGGAGGCGCGTTGGGTTCTGGGAGGCGCGCAGATGTTCGGAGGGCGCCGGTTCCTTGAGACGTGCAGCTTCTGGAGGGGTGCGCGGTTTCGCGAGCGTGCGGCGGTTCTGGAGGGTGCGCGCGGTCTCGTTAAAATTCGTTTTTTCGCAGGTTCGATCTTTACTCTTTTTTCTTTCTCCTAAAAATTCGAATCGTTTTTATCGAAAACGAGACCAAACATCGATCAAAATGAACTTAGAAACCACAAATTTTAAACGTCCATTTATGCGGATACTAGGAGACGGCGGGACTAGAAAACCACAAGTTTAAAACGGCTCCACTTATGCGGGATAATAGTTGGAGACGGGAACGTGGAACGGTCTGGATGGGGTGCCGCTTCTGGACGGGAGCGCGGTTCCTAGACGCTTGCGGTTCTAGGACGCGTGCGTGTTCTGGAGGTGCGTGGTTTCTGGAGCTTGCGCGGTTCTAGAACATGCGGTTCTGGAGCGTGCGTGGTTCTGGAAGGTCGGTTCTGGAGGGTGCGCGGTTCTGGAGGGTGCGCGGTTCTGGAGGGGCGCGGTTTCTGGAGGTGCGCGCGTTCTCGTTTAATTCAGTTTTTTCGCGAGCGGTTTCGATCTCTTTACTTTTTTTCTTTTCTCCTAAAACTTCCGCATCGATTTTATCGAAACAGAGCCAACATCGACACAAAGTGAACTTAGAAACACAATTTAAAACGTGCATTTATGCGGATAATAGTGCGAGACGGGGACGTGAACGGTTCTGCGAGGCGTGGCGCGGTTCCTGGAGGGAGCGCGGCGTCTAGAACGTGCGCGTTCTGGAGCGTGGTTGTTCTGGGAGGGTGTGTGGTTCTGGAGATTGGCGCGGTTCTAGACCATGTCGCGGTTTCTGGAGCTGTTGCGTGGTTTAGGAAGGGTCGGGTCTATGGAGGGTGCGCGGTTCTGGAGGGTGCGCGGTTCTGGAGGGTGCGCGGTTCTCTCGTTAAAATTCAGTTTTTTCGCGAGGTTCGATCTTTACTTTTTTTTCTTTTTCCTTAAAATTCTGGATCGATTTTTATATCGAGAACAGACCACTCGAGCCAAAATGCAACTTAGAAACCACACATTTTAAAACGGCTCCATTTATGACGGTAAATAGTGGAGACGGGAACAGTGAAACGCGTTTCTGGAGGGTGCGCCGGTTGCGAGGTGAGCGCAGGTTCTCAGAACGTGCGGTTCTGGAGCGTGCGTCGGTTCTGGAGGGTGCGTTGGTTACTGGAGGATTGCGCGGTTCTCAGGAAACATCGCGTTCTGGAGCCGTGCGTGGTTCTCGGAAAGGTGCGGTTCTGCGAGGCGCCGTGCGTTCTGGAGGCGCGCGTGTTCTGGAGGGGGACGCTGTTTCTGAGCGTGCGGTTCTGTGAGCGTGCGCGCGGTTCTGGAAGTGGGGTTCAGAGTTCTGCGTAGAGGGATTCAGTTTTTATCCGCCGAAGTTCGATCTTTACTTTTTTTTTTCCTAAAATTCCGATCTTTTTTATCGAAACAGACCACACGACAAATATGACTTAGAAACACAATATAAACCGTGGCCTGAACCACCGTGGACATACTCACAACCCAGATAATTTGCAGATATCTTAAAACATAAATACAAAGTCGTAGCGGTCCCTTGTAGGTATTTCAAAGTTTACAGATGGCGCTCGCGGGGTTTCACATGGACAGTTTCAAAATTTCCGAACAAAAAAACCCTACTGTGTTCACCCCTTGGGTTAGGTGATGGAACGAAGAAAACCGTTCCCTTTATTATTAGTTTTTCGCCAAAAATTTAAATTGATCGTTCCCTTTAGAAATAAATATTTTTCACCAGAAATAAAAAAAATAACGGAATTTAGGCCGTTAAACTAGCGTGCCTCCTTACAGTAGGTCATAACTTATTGATAGATTGAAATTGCATTTACGTATGACCATTTATTTTTTTTTTCTACAGATACATTTTTAAATTCACAAGTAACGTTCCTTTAGTGCGATTTTAT
>JABUQX010045115.1:2500-17545 GCA_015478945.1 Trachelipus rathkii | reverse complement strand
GTTACTATAAATAAGAAAGAAGATAAGAGCACCAAACATATCGCGTACGACCCGCAAATAGCTGGCAAGGAATTGGAAAGTACAAACAAGTTATAAGCCTTTGTGCCGTGACTCGACCCTATCCAAAAGCCGGTATAGTGAAACCAGAGCCCCCCCAGATTATGAGCAGCCCAGTTACTCTCCATTACAAGGTGCGGATGAGCCCTTGTATACTGGAGCAACTGAGAAGAAAAAAAAAAAGTCTCGCACTCTGAACAGAACTCCCAGAATTCTTGAGGCCGTCCTAGCAACCGTTGTAATGTAGGGTTCCAAGACATTTTTTTGTTTATGTTAAGGCCAAAGGTGTTTATATTGTCTTGTCAACAGGAGAAACGAGAGAACCTTCGAAAGAGATCAGGAAAGTTGGAAAGGATGTCTTAGAAAGGGAGGATTTGTAGAAGTTGTAGTTTTAAGATATGAAATTTCACAATTTTCAGACGACCCCACCCGAAATTCTATCCAGATCCAGCGAGAATTAGAATCGGAAAGAAAATTAAGACGAGGCAATTCTAGTAGTAGTAAAAGAAGAGCAGAACTGAAATGAGTTGTAGAATGAAGGGTCGAGTTATTCCGCTATATGACGTGAATAGAGTCTTAGATGTGCGGTGAGATACAGCACATCACTAATGAAAAAAAGTAGGAATAAAGTAGGAGATAGGGCGACAGAACCTGAGGAACACTACTCTTACAGAAAAGAAGAAGAATGTCGCCCGCCGATTTAACAACATGAATATGAGCATCTGTGAAAGAAAACTAGGACAAAAGTAAGCAAAAATGGAAGGAGGAAAACCAAAGGAGGAGAGCTTGGAGAGAAGAGCAGCGACGGGTGCCATACCGGTCAAATGCGTTGGATATGTCAAGCGCCACCAGCAAAGTCTCCCCCCACCGTAGTTCTAAGGGCGGAAAACCATAAATCCGTTAAAATAGGAAAGTATATATCGCCAGTAGACCTCGAGCGCGCCGAAAGCCGTACTGAGCGATTCGGAAGAAGTGAACTTGAGATCCAATGATCTAGAAATGAGAGTTGAAGAAAGAGTTTCAAAGGATCTTTTTGATAAAAGTACGAGTAAAGACTTGGGCGCGATAGTTTTAGAAAAAGGGGGGATCGAGCTGCTTCTTTTTTCGGAATAGTGGGAACGACATGTGCGTGCTTCAACACTGAGGGAAAGTTGTTATATTGAGACATTTAAGATAGAAATATAGGTTGAACGAGGCGGGGTCAGCACGGCAAAGCACATCCTCTTCCAAAACTCGGAGGAATGCCTTCCGGAGACACTCCGCCTTCCTAAGTTGGTTCTTAGATTTTCAGGAGCCATCAACGCAGATTCGAATGTAATAGCAGGCAAAAGGCATTAGGGCACCTAGAGGAGGAATGGAGGAGGATGAGGATTGCAGAACAGAAGAGGAATCGTCCAGGGTTGAGTAGAGAAAATAGGGAGGCTCGAAGAGATTGGCTTTCAGTTGAGAATTGACAACAGACCAATCAGAGCGGCAATGAAGAGGAGAAAACAGATTGTACAGGAATTTGTTAGAGATGAAATTTTTGGTAATGCGAGCCAGAAAAATTGTCCAGTAGATAGGCGAGAGAACCAAGGAGGTTAGCTCCACTTTCATTTGATGAAAGGCCTCTTTGCTCGTCGAAGAGTATCCCTGCAACGAGTTCTAGCAGAATGAAATTGCAAGGTATAGGAAACGAGTAAATTTCATCCACTCCCGATGACGCACTGTCTCTAGCCTAGAATGACCAGAGAACAAGCACCATCGAACCATGGATATCGAGGAGAAAAAAATTATATAGTAATACATTATATTATATATATAATAATATAATAATTATAATATATATTATTATATATAGTATATATATATATATAATATATAAATATATTATAAATTTATATATATTATATATATATATATATATGATGATGCAAACATGTGTGTTAAACATGTAAACTCAGCTAGGTGTATGCCCCTCAAATATTAGCTCCAAAATCAAGGGCTCAAAGACTATTCTTAAAATGCCAGATTGAAGGGCAGTGTTTTTCCAATTTGGGTGCATTTTGCAACTAGATATAAAGTCTGTTTATTGCTACTTTAGTGCAAAAAATTTACTAAACGTTGTTGTCCATTACCTGCGTTTTTTGAAGCGCCTCTAGTAGGGGGGGGGGGGGGGGGTGGGGGGGGGGGGGTGGGGGGGTCTTGTTTTTTTAATAAAATCTAAGTGCGCATTCCGATAATTTGGAGTGGCAACACGCGTGAATCGTGGGTTTCCATTAGAATCTATAGCAATGTCAAAGAGGGGAGAGAGGCTTACGTTTAGTGATTTTGATGCGCGAGCACATATGGGAATATACACTCCAAATCCAGAAATCGTCTAAAAAACTCAACTGCAAAGAAAATTGTTTATAGCACACAAATTTAAAAACCTTACATTCTTCCCCTCACACAAAAAAAGAAAAAACGAGGAGGTTTCTCAGGAAAGGCCGCATAGCCGGACAAAAAGTTCACAAAATACACAAAAAAAATAAAATAAAAAAAAAAGTGCACTATCTCTATCTGAAATTGAGGACGACGCAGAGACAGAAGATGAGTCAGGCTCAGACTCGAGTGATGATGAAATAATTTCATTACATGACACAGACATGAATTATATATATATTATATATATATATATATATATATATAATATATATATATTATAGTATATATAACAAAAAAAACAGACATCAAAATATGACAAATATGGTATTATATATATATATATATATAAATTATTATATATATATATATTATATTATAATGTATATCTATCAAAATATTATTTAATCAGATCATTTTAAATGTAATAATTAATGGCTAGAGCACTAATAAAACTTTACTAGAGTACTAAAACTCTACCTTTATATATTGCATTACCTCTTTTTGACATATGTTATTTACTGTATTTAATACTTAAATATTAAAAATATTTTAAATTTATATGATAAAAAAGTATTTTAAAAAAAAAGTTGCTTTGTTTTTTTTTTTTTTTTTTTTAAAAGTGATTTTTTTTAAAAAACAAACACGTTTTTTTTTTAAAATCCTAACCCCTTATACTATATTATATATATATATATATATATATATATATATAACTATAATATATATATATATATTATATATATATATATATATATATATATATATATATTATATAATATTATATATATCAATTTAATATCATATTAATATATATATATATAATAAATATAATAGAAAAATATATAATATCATATGATAAAAAAGTTCAACTTTAACGCCCACACGGAACGGAGCTCGGATCAAAAAAATTTCACAGGTAGGATCTATGATACATAAAAGACGTTTTAGGGTCGAAATGGAAAAAAAAAAAAAAAAAATAAAAAAATAAAAAAATCTCAAAAAACACAATAGCTTACAGCGAAAAGGAATACATTTTTGGAATCTGTGTAAAATTTTGTTGTAAATCGTAAAAAAAAAAAAAAAATTATTGTAATAATTATAGTAATATGAGGGAGAAAGCCTATTTAAAGACCTTTTATACGTTACTCGTTAAAATAAATAATTTCTAGTATAGTTATCTGTTTGTTTTTTTATTAAAGAATTACCCCAAGGTTTCTGCACCGGATGCAGGAATCGGGGTCTTCTCGGCCTCGGGGAAACTACGGAGGTAGACTATTCCCCCCCTCGTGGAGGTCTCCGGAACCCGCTCTTTGGTATTTGGGTCGCGGGGGTTCTCTCCGCCCCTCCCCTACGGGTATGGAAAACTCCCCCCTGTTCCCGTACATGCTCGATCCCCCTACATTGAGCCGTTGTAAGCCCCTTAAACAGTAAAAAAAAAAAAAAAAAAAAAAAAAAAAAAAAAAAAAAAAAATTCATTCGACCTCCCGTTCCATGTTTATGTATCATAAATGCTACCTGTGAAAATTTTTTTTGAAATACGAGCTCCCGTTCCGTGTGGGCGTAAGTAACTTTTGTCCTATATATATAATATATAATTATATAATATTATATATATATATATATATATAGATATATATATTAATATATAATTATGTATATATATACGTATAATATAATATATATAATATATATATAAGATATATATATAATATATATATATATAAGTAAGGAGGGAGAGCATTGTCGCTAAAAAAACCGATCCCGAAGTTTTGCAAGCAGGCAAGAATGGAAATGTTGCAAAGCACAACATTTTTGCCCTAAATTTGTTTTTTACTGTTAGCGTCAAAGTTTAGGGTTATCTAAGATTGGTGAGACCGATTTTAATGTCTGGAAGGAATTATATATTCTCTGATTTTAGGTGAACATCGTCGGCTTACGCCTGAATGATTTGCCCCACTCTCCACCAATCCGAAAGTGCCGTTTAACCCAAAAGGTGGTTTTTGCCTAAAAGGTTTTTTTAACACGATCGCTAGACCATTTATAGGATTTCAATCAATTAATCGATTGGTCTTATTACCCCAAAATCAACATTTAAATTGTCTTTCTAGTGCTCTAGTTGGTTATTTCATTGAAAAACAATCGAAAAAATTCGATAGATTTATTTAACTTTTACCCGATATAATCGCTTGATTAGGAAACAGTTTTCGGTAAAATTTTAATGGGCTAACTCCTATGGGAATAAAGACGAGCTAAATCCCGTCCCCTTTTTCCTTTCCCCTCGATATAGTGAGGTTAGAGTGCTTGTATCTTCTTGAAACTTGATATCTCCTCTTTTAATGACGTGACCTCGTCGTAGACGAGATTTCGTATCCATCATGAGTTATGGGGGCAGGATTCGAATTTTATCTCGAGTTCTATTTTTCTTACTCCCCCCTGAAATTTGGTATACTCATAGGTGATTGTGTGACCTCATCGTAGACGAGGTTAAGTATTCCTCATGAGTCACGGGGGCAGGGTTCAATTTTTTCTCGAGTTCCAGTTGATGTATTCCTCTCAAACTTGGCATCCCAACGGCCGGTGGTATCATCCAGCCCGAGCCGTGGTTTCACTCTGCTACATCCTATGTAGGGGGGGT
The DNA here is from genome assembly GCA_015478945.1 of Trachelipus rathkii. Taxonomy (NCBI): domain Eukaryota; kingdom Metazoa; phylum Arthropoda; class Malacostraca; order Isopoda; family Trachelipodidae; genus Trachelipus; species Trachelipus rathkii. The sequence goes on along the minus strand of JABUQX010045115.1, from coordinate 12,447 downwards.
GCTGAACCCCCAACGTAGGAAATGGTTGTAAATAGAAGAAAATCACAGTGCATTGAGGAGGAAAATGAAGAAACAAAGAATAAGAATTAGAAAGAAGTCTCAGAAAATAACGGAGCTTGCCTCATGTGAGGGAGCAAATTGAGCCGGTGCCGGAGCCGGAGTAGAAATCTTGAAATATGCATTAAATGGTTCAAATGAGGTATGCTTTTATATGTTTTACAAGTGCGTTAGTCAACGTTGATCTCAACTTCTATGCTGGTTCTACAGCACGCCTCACACAGTGTGGATTCTGAGACTCTCTAGGACGCATGCGGTTAACAACCTAGTCGTAGACAACCACTTGAATACAAACCCGGAAACCGCATGAACTGTAAGCACGTACAGTAGACGAGGCATAATGTGTTAATGGAATGTTGTGTTCGTATTAAAATAAGCGCCCACTCTCCTATCTACAATCTTATGAGCGAGAAAATTCTCTTATCATTTCCTGTCGAATTCTAGCAAATGAGCCATCTGTACTAGATGCCACAGTTCGCTCTGGGACATCGTTTGCTATGCGGCTAAGAGAACCCTTTGTTATTTCAAACTTATTATCTCACTCCTCTTACAACATCCACCTAGCATATACTTATTACTCTCGTCACAGCCCTCCATATGTTTTCAATTACGTAGAGTCGAATTTGAGGTTTTCCATCTATACACTCAAGTGTGTTCTGGTTTGAAGCGGCATCCGCTTTGTTGGAGTAGTTTACATTGGTCTCCCGCACTCGCAACAAAGCCCAAAACACGGGATGTATCCGCGGAAGTTCATAAGGATGCAGAGCACTTATCAGATGGTGCGATAAGTAATAGCATGTAATTGTTGGTGAACGGAGTTTGATTGATTTCTGTAGGAACTCCCAGTATACATGTAATGGTTGCCTATAAATGAGATGTTGAATTCGATCTATCTAAGGAGACTTGTGGCTAATCACCCAATTACTAACGAAACACGTATAATTACTAGCTTGAGGTTTAGTTTACATAGACGTACTCACTCTCTAGCAACAGCACATTAAACTATATGGTCGCTAACACATATTGTAAACTGGGAAGAGGAGCTTTCACTTTTTTATTATACGTTCGACTAAGTTTACTCTATTTATAGTGTCACATGAGATGGTCTACTGTAGCAACTAAATGTTGTCACTAAAATAATTCAAAACTTAGCACATGCACTTATTTACGGCTAAATACTAACTTATTTGTCGTTTGCATCTACTCCCTGTGCTCTTAAAATTATCCACTTAGACTAACTAAAATACTGTCCCCTCTACCTCTCCATCCCGAAGCTGTATATTTTCATTCCCACCTAATTACCCAATTACGCCCACATTTTTGCCTAATCGCTCTAACTCCTGCGGATAACACATTATTATCTATCTTTGATCCCACAACTTAATAGTGCCGTACCATTATTAATTACAGACATCTGTCCTCTCTACCTTTTACTTCTTTCTTCACCACAACACTTCCACAGTCATACTTACCATCCTACTACAACAATCATTCTATGCCAACTGCTATTCATTAAACAAACAAAGCAGATCGTCTTTCAGCTGCCTGATCGAGTTATCGTTCACTCTCGACGATAGAGATAGGAGTGAAATTTTTCCTATCGCTTCATAGAGAGAACCCAATCGTTAAATATCTTGTGCGTCACTGCATAGCTTGCTCTCTCAATCGATATTCGAATTCTCACTGCTGCTCATGGTGAGTTCTGCACTCTATCATGTGTCATATATTCAGTCCTCATAATTGATTCTTCATATATCTTTGTTCCTACTTGTATGTCTGTATCATAATGTCCACTTATCTACTCTATATCATATTGTCACATTTTTGACTATCGACCGAAAGTCCAACGATATAACAAATTTTATGTTACACACAATAAAAAAACTCTTTCTCACCTCCAATCATAATATCCTCCATAATCACGATATAGAGAGTTATATCTAATATTATCATGGTAATATACTTCTTATCATTTATCATGCGTGCGATCATTGATACCTGCCACCCCGTCATCAATGCATATAGCATATCAATCGTTTCACCGAAGAGTCAGACCATCACTCTCACTTCAGTGCAAGACTCACGAGATACCGCAGTAGTCTACCCTTTCATATTACACGAGGTTTGATACCCACAACCTCCTCCTCCTTTGCAGTCTACCATATAATTTTGTACCATCGATAGGCTATTAGCTTGCTATTATACAATATACATCGCCTGTGTCACCTATTAGGTGCTTTTTGTAATGTCATGCGAGAGTGTTGTTACAGTCTCATTTTTCATATATATCATACTTATATATAATATACTATGGTATTCATAATACTAAACTCTCGAAAAGATAATACCGTACCTTAGGTTCGTAGAGTGACTATTACACAAGCGCGTTACTTTAAGCTCCACAACATATCTACTCAATATCGCCACGGGGCGATCATGGAGCTCGACTCTACTCAGGATGTAGTGACATTGGGCTCGCGTTATCTCTTGTTAGTTGTTGCTGTTGCGCTTCTCATGAGTTGTAAACTGGTTAGGATCTTGTCCTGGTAGACTGCTCGCGGACAGATAGATATTGCATATCTGCTCAACCCCAAATTGGGGCTATACGTATACGAGATCGGGCTCGAATCTCCACAGTCGGTCCAGACCAGCACATGTCACAATACAGTCCAGAAAAAGAAGCCGGCTCAAACAAGGTCCTAGCCAAACCGCCGCAGGCCGGTGAGCATTGATCTTTGAATGGTACAAGAACAAGCAGGCTCTAAGAATTCGGTGCATGCCTCGGAACCGACGGACGGATCTTTTCGGTGTTGCCAGGCATGAAAATGGACTACGAACTCGACTACACAGGGATAAGTTCCATATAGGAACTATTAATGCTAGTACAATAGAGGGAAAGGAGGAGGAGGTTGTGGGTATGATGAAGGAGAGGACACTGGATGTTCTTGGTGTCTGCGAGACGAGGATGAAGGGTGAGGGGAGAAGGAGAATACATGATGATTACCAACTGATATACAAAGGGAGAGATGAGGAGAGAAAGTATGGGGTGGCATTGTTCCTGGCCCCGGATTTGGCAGATAGAGTAGAGGACATAGTTTTCAAAAATGAAAGAATAATTGCTATTGCACTGAGGCTGAAAAGGAGACGTGTGGGCATAATACAGGTTTATGCACCACACCAAGGAAGACCACAGGAAGAAAGAATGTTTTTTTATGAACAGTTGAAAAATGTGTATGAAGGAATGAATACTGAAGTGAAAATTGTCATCGGGGACTTGAATTGCGCACTTAGGAAGGGAGAGAATAGGTACCGAGATGGCAATGGGGGCGTTTGGAATAGGGGAAAGAAACGCGGAGAGGGAGAGGTTGTTGGATTTTCCGGTAATAGGTTGGCAGTGATGAATACATACTTTGCGCATAGGGACTCACATAAATGGAACCTGGTACAGGCTGGAATAGTATTGTTGAGATCCACAGATAATGTCGATGATTTGACCTTTATACTAATTAACAAACAGGAAGGTGGTAAGAGGACCGTGAAAAGCCTATACCATCAGTTGTCGCTTGATTCGGACCATCGTTTGATGGTAGGGATATTAAATCTCAAAACCCCGTTACCAACGAAGATGGTAACGAGGGAGAGGATAGCAGTGGAGAGATTAAAGGAGGATGAAGTGAAAAGGGTTTTTGTAGAAAGAGTCCGTGATATAATATACCAGAGGAAGAAGAGAATGTTGTAGATGTAGAAGGAGAGTGGGAGTATTTTAAGAAAAAATGATAACATGTGCGAGAGATACGCTGGGTGTAAAAAGAACGGGTTCCAGAAAGAAAAAGACTGCGTTGTGGACAGATGAAGTTGCACGTGCAGTAAAGGAAAAAAATAAAAAGTTTAGAGCGTGGATGAAAAGAAGATCCCCTGAGACAAGAGCGGAATATGTTGGTAAATAGAAATGAGGCCGAGACCATAAAAAGGAGAGCGATGGAGCAAGAGTGGGAGAAGATCGGTTAACAACAGAGACAGGATATGGGTGAAACTAAGAAATTAATATATAACATGGCAAAAAACCTACGAGGACAGGAGTCGACTTTTGCACACTCAGTAAAGGATAAGGCTGGTAGGCTGAGAGTGGACCCTGATGAGATAAGCGACAGGTGGGGAGAGTACTTTCAGAGTTATATAATCAGGAGGAAGGAGAAGAGAACATTCCGGAACACAGAGACGGAACAAACTTCCGAATAAACGTGGAGAGGGTGCGTAACAATGGAAGAGTTGGACGATGGCAATGGAATATTGGGAAAAAAAAATGGGAAAAGAGTCCAGGATGTTGATGGGGGCTGCGGTGGAGATAATGCGATGGATGTTGAAGCTGTTGAAGATGTTTAATGATTTCTGGAGAGTGGAGAGAGTACCTGCGGAGTGGGCAGGGCGATATTATGCCCGGTGTTCAAAAAGGGAGATAGGGGCGACTGTTCCAATTATAGGGGCATAGCTGCCGCTTGCCATGAAGTTATATGAAAGGAAATGCTTAAAACTTCTCAGAGTCGAAGACAAGCTGAATGAAGCACAGTATGGATTCAGGCCTGACGAGGTACCGCGGATCTGATATTTTCTTTGAAGATGATGATAGAGAAGAGCTGGGAGTGGGATAAGGAAATGTATATGGCTTTTGTGGACTTAGAGAAGATATTTGACAGTGTACCTAGGGTAAAACTTTGGAGACACTCGAGGATCGTTACTACCAGATAGAACCCAAGTTAATTAGAGTGATAAGGGGACTTTACAAAGTAAGTGAAAGTGCCGTCAGGACAGCGTATGGGATAGGACAGTGGTTGGAGTGAAGACAGGTGTTAGACAGGGAGGAGTGTTGTCACCATTGTTGTTCATCCTGTATATGACAAGTGTATGCGAGAGATTGGTGTAGACTGTAGAGGAGGAGGAGATTGTTGTAATGGCATATGCGGAAGATATTGCTTGCAAGAGACAGGGAGACGTTACAGAGAGTACTGATCAGATGGGAGGAGGTGCTGCGACGGAGGGGATTGAAAATGAATATGAGAAAGACTGAAGTGATGAAGATAGCTAGGGAGGGAGAAAACTTAAACATAGAGATCGGTGGTGAAAGAATAAAAGATGCGAGGAACTTTAAGTATTTGGGAAGTTACAGTAAACAGCAGTGGAATAATGGAGGGTGTTCGTGGAAAGAATAATGAAACTACTGAAGGGGAGTTGGTCAGTTGTATCCCTTGCTGAGAAACAGACAATGTGACGAGACAGGTTAAAACCATGATTTATACCACGATGCTGAGACCGATACTGATGTACGGAGCGGAGTCGTGGACACTTACAACCAGAACAAGGAGTAAGATCGTGGCGGCGGAGATGAGGGTGTTGGTGTTGAGGTTAAGGTGACCAGAAGAGAGAGAAGAAGGAATACTGAGATAAGAGAGGGGTTGGGGGTCGAGGCGGTGGAGGATTTGATCGAGAGACAACAACTGAGATGTTATGGACACATCAGAAGGATGGATGAAGATAGATACCCGGCCAGATTTTATGCATGGCAGCCTGCAGGTAGAAGACCGGCCGGACGACCAAGGAAAAGATGGAAGGAATGGAGTGGCGGCGGCTGTGCGCGAAGAGGGGATGGACGCTGGATCAGGTGGAGGAACATCGACTGTACTAAAGAGAGGTTCCTGTGGAGAAGCATTGCAAACGACAGGGGATGACCCTACAAGGAGGCGCTTGGTGAGAAAAAATATAAGTATATATATATATATATATTATAATTATATATATATATATATATATATTTATATATTATATATATATATACTATATAATATATATATATATATATATATATATATTATATATATACCATATTATTTATATATATATATTTATATAATACTATATATATATATTATATACTATATATATATAATATTATATATTATAATATATATATATATATATATACTATATATATATATATATATATATTATATATATATATATATAATATATATATATATATTAATATATATATATATATATATATATATTATATCATATATATATAATATATATAATATATAATATATATATATATATATATTATAATAATATATATATTATATATATATATATATTGTTTTTATTGTAGGCATTGTTTAATGTTATTTATTATTCGCACACACACACGCGCCACCACACACACACACACACACACACACACACCACACACACACACACACACACACACACACACACACACATACACACAAACACACACACACACACAACCACACACCACAACAGGCAACACCACATATGTAATTATTTGGATACCAAACAATGACGCTAACTAAATCTAATACATCCTTATTGATCACATGACTGTTATTTCTATAACACCATGCATCTGTGTACCGCTTTCTAAGCGTCGTAGGAAAACATTTATATTTTAATAGATTTTCATTTTGACTGCTAAGACATTTATATTTTCACATATTTAATATTATCATTACGTTTCATTTTATATTTTCTTTTATATTTTTATTATTTTCTAAGTTTTATTTTTAAAATTTTAGTTATTTATTTTAATTTTTTATTTAAAACTTTTGTTTTAAAATTTTTATTTATATATTTTTTTAAATTTTAAACTTTTAATTTATAGAATTTTATTTATTTTATGAAAACGTTTTTAAAACATGTTTTTACTAAAAAAAATATATACATTTTTATTAATATGTACTTTATTGACCCTAAAATAGTAAAGCAGTAGCGCAACCATTATACCTCATCCCATACCCCATGCTATTCCCTGCAATGCTCTATGGACTTACTGCTTTACGTCATATTTGATCATGTATTATGCATAACATAACAATAAGTTCTTTGTATGAGCATAACTTGTATATAATTTATTAAAAACAGTTTATGGTTTTACTAAATTTTTATTTTTTTTATTAAAAAATATCAATTTATCAATTGATCAAAAGGCCAAACTCTAAACAAACGCATGCCCCTCCCCATCCATATCACTCGTGACCCATTGAGTAAGCTATTAAAGTTATGATTAAGTGATTAAAGTACTAATTAAACAATTATTTGTACAACATTACATAAAAATAACTGTATGAACATAACAATTATTAAAAACATTTTATATTTATAACATAAAAATTTCAATTATTTACTTGCAAATATAATATTCATTCAACGTTAACTAAAAATATTTGAAAGTTTTTATATTATATAAATAAACTAAGAATTTATTATATTATATTATATTATATAATTGCTTAACAAACATTTAACGAATGTTTCACTTTAGCATATATTTTACGAAGAGACTTTCAAATCTGATAACTTTTAATATGTATTACAAAACATTACGCAATAGCAATGTCTAACACTTTCACATAAACAAATTCTTTGTATGAACTAAACATAAATTTATTAAAAACATTTTATGTTTTTACTAAATCCTTTATTCTTTTTATACTTATAACATAGAAAAATATCATTTAATCATATATCAATGTTATTTTAAACAATAACTTAGTAGCATTTATCAAAACTTAACAAAAATTTATCATAACCTAACCTAACTCTCATACTGGCCAACGAATAAAGCTAAAATATCACCTCAACTAAAAACATAGCGTACATAACATACATTACGTATGAATAAAAATGTTAACTTTAACAAAGTTCCCTACTTATCAACGGTAAAGTAGCTAGCACTACATTACAAAACCTAACCAAACCCACTTTTCAAACACATCTCTAATAAATCAGTGTTAATTTTACACTGAAATAGTATCATGTAACAATACTTGTCAAAAAAATTTACCATAACCTAACCTAACTCTCATACTGGCCAATGAATAAATATTGACATAAGAAAGTATTAACATCTGTAAGTTAACATAATATCGCCTAAACTAAGAACATAATGTACCTAACATATCTTACGTATGAATAAACTGCTGACATTAGCAAAGTTCCTGCTTATCAACGGTAAAGTAGCTAACAGTAGCCACAAAACTTAACCTATTCCCACTTTCCCAACATTTTTCTAACAAATCATTGTTATTTTTACATAGCCCTAGTAACATGCAACAAAACATAGGAAAGATTTACCATAACCTAACCTAACTTTCACAATGACCAACGAATAAATGCTAACATAACATAGTTTTGACATCTGTAATCAACAATAGCAGCAACTAAACTATGAACTTAATGTATCTAACATTCCTTACGAACGAATAAACTGTTAACATTAACAAAGTTCCCTACTTTTCAATGGTAAAATAGCAAACACCACCTACAAAACTTGACTTAATCCCTCTTTTTCCAACATATCTCTAAAAAAACAACGTTAATTTTACATTACCATTGTAATATTTATCAGAACCTATCAAAAAATTTATAATAACCTAACCTAACTATATGGTTTTACCAAATATTTTAGTCTTTTTTTAATTAAAAATCACACCTTACGCTAACTTACAGTCTCACATGACTGTTATTTCTATAACATCATACATCTGTGTTCCGTTTTCTAAACGTCGTATGCCAACATTTACAATTTCATATTTAATATTCAACTATAAGTTTTTCTTATTTGCTTTTAGATTTGTATTATTTCATAAGTTTAATTTTACTGTTTATGTTTTTATTTATTTCATATGCTTCATTTTGCTTGTTAAGTTTTTATTTTATGCGTTTTATTATTTTTTTAATTTTATTTTTTTTGGTCAACTTTTTTTGCTTTATAAGTTTTATTTTATATTTATATTTTGTGTAAACTTTTTATTATAAAAATTTTAATTATTTTGTAAAAAAAAAAATATATATTTTAAAACTTTTTATTTCCAAAAATTTTATTTATTTTTAAATAGTTTTATTTTAAAAATAATTAACATTTTTATAAATAAAAAGTTTAGAATTAAATTTAAAAAAAATAAATAAATTTTGTATAAATAAAAAGCTTAAACTAAATGTTAACGTAAAATAAAACATAAAATAAAAAATTTAACAAAAGAAAATAAAACAAAATAAATCTTACAAATAATAAAAACTTAGCAAACAAAATAAACTTATGGAACAAATAGAAACATAAAGAGTAAAATTAAACTTATGGAATAATAAAAACTTTCGTTTGAATATTAAATGTGAAAATGTAAATGTTGGCATACGACATTTAGAAAACGAAACACAGATAGTTGACGTTATAGAAATAACAATGTGGGACGTAAGTTAGCGTAAGGTTTGATTTTAAATAAAAAGAAGAATAAAAAATTTAGTAAAAACATATTGTTAGGTTAGGTTACGATAAATATTTTGACAGGTTCTGATAAATATTATTATGATAATGTAAAATCAACGCTGTTTTGTTAGACATATGTAAAAACATATTGTTAGGTTAGGTTACGATAAATATTTTGACAGGTTCTGATAAATATTATTATGATAATGTAAAATCAACGCTGTTTTGTTTGACATATGTTGGAAAAAGAGGCGTTAGGTTAAGTTTTGTAGGTAGTGTTAGCTATTTTACCGTTGATAAGCTGGGAACTTTGTTAATGTTAAGAGTTTATTCGTTCGTAAGGAATGTTAGATACATTACGTTTATATTTCAGGTGCTGCTATGTTAGCTTACAGATGTTAAAACCTAACATTAGCATTTATTCGTTGGTTTTGTTACATGTTACTAACCCTATGTAAAAAATAACACTAATTTGTTAGATATATGTTGGAAAAATGGAAATAGGTTAAGTTTTGTAGCTAATGTTAGCTGCTTCTCCGTTGATAAGTAGGGAAATTTGTTAATGTCAGCAGTTTATTCATATGTAAGGTATGTTAAGTACATTATGTTC
>JABUQX010045114.1:5000-22753 GCA_015478945.1 Trachelipus rathkii | reverse complement strand
ATATATAATATAATATATATATATATATTATATTATTATAAAGAAATGCGTAAAACCATTTGTGGGCTGTTATTTATTATGTTTAGTGGCTGTTGGAAACACAAAAGGGAATTTCTAGCGGAAGCAATTACATTAAGTTAAAAATAAAGGAATACAATTTAAAAATTGAACAACGATATTATGATGTAGCAGCAATTGAAAGGATAATTTGAAGTGGTTGGAAGCTGCGAAAAATACTCCAGCGGCATTGTATTTTATTGCTGTTACGTTCATATGGGAGCTACAAACCACTTACAAACTTATTGTAACAGTTTAAAACGACTGGTTCTATTTGAGGCACTAAGAAGGATACCTTTTTATGTAGGAGACATAGGGAAGATACTCCATGAACAAAATGGGACAGAAATTAGCACGAATGCCCCCGGCGGGGGGGGGGGAAAGGGAGTTTTTGTTTGTGGAAAGTTACCATGGATTGTTATGATTTAGAAAAGGTTATTAAAGCAGTTGTTGAATCCGTGATTACTAAAGATACTGAACTTTGTCCAAAATCCTCGAATCTGATGAAGTTGCTGTTCAAAATTCATGTCTCCTGGAACTTTATTTATGTGACTTCAAATTTATCCAACTTCACTCTTACAGTCTTCATTATGTTTACATTCTGCAGTCTTCATCATATTCAACAGAAACGTTTCTTAATCATATTGAAAATTGCGATGCTTTTTTATGGTTTTGGAACAAACATTGATGAAAAATTTCTTCAAGTCATTTAAGAAATGCAATAAAACTGCTCTTTAAGATATTTAAGAATTGGGAATGCAGAGTGCTAATATTCAATGTTAAAATGAAAAAAGAGGTTGAAGCAATTTTTAAACAGTTTCTTTTTCTTGATAATTTGTTCAAACAATTAAGAGAAAAGGACTCCTGTCAGTAGATCAATATTACAATTCTTAGCAAAGTCATTTCGTACGAAATATATTAAAAATTTCATCGAAATATATTAAAAATTTTACGAATTTTGTAGATGAATTTGATCTTTAGGTCGCATTCGGATTGTTCGAGGTTTTCGCTTCCATCTCACCAACAACGAAGACTTCCAAAAAGGATATATTATCTACTCTGAGAAGGCTTAAAAAAAAAACAAAACAATAAAACCATTGCAAAGGACGTAGAAAGAGGACTAAACAGAATTGGCTTCAATGAGGTTCATCATAACTACACAATATAATCAGAGAAAGTTATCAATCATTTTGCTGTTAAGAAAGCTTCAAGAATGTTTTTTTTTATATATAAAATAACAACTTTTACTGCATTTTTAAATTACTATTAATGATAGAATATTTTATTCCGTTTTGCTCAAGAAAGATATATATTATATATTATATATATAATATTATATATATATAATATATATAAATATATACTTATATATATATATATATATATATTATATATATATAGTTATATTATTATTATATATATATATATATATATATATACTATCATATAAAAATATAATATTATAATATTATATATACTATATATAATATATTATAATTTAATTTATATATATTATTTATATATATATAATATATATAACTTGCGCCGGGCTGAGCAATAATCTAGAGGGTGATTCTGTACTCATTTATAGGTCCGGGAAGGCAGGACTGAAGCAACTTATATAATATATATATAGTATATATATATATATATAGCTATAATTAATATAGATATATATTATACTATATAATATATATATATATATATTTAATCTCAACCCCCTGCCGCCCTAAACTTTCTGTTCTAGCTCGGTAAGCTGCGATAAACTAATATATATACTCTTATATATAGTCGAACGCAACTTTCCTCAAAAACGTCAAATCTGTTGAAGTTTTTAATCACGAAATATCTAAAGCATAGCAGAGTTATAAGTTATATTAATATTATATAAACTTTCAAATAATTTAATTAACAGTGGGTGAATAATATACAGAGAGATTGCATATTGTATTTACATTTTTGACGTCTTCTAATCATTATTTCACATGAAACGTTTCATTATTCATATTGCCAAGCGAAGTATTTTACGAACAACGTGCTGAATCAAAACATATGTATTATATGAACGATCTTTGAAGAAGTAATGACTATCTTTGTAAAAAAGAACTTGGCCTGGCTCTTAAATCTTATTTTATAATAAATGAAAATGTAAGTAAGAATGCCAGTATTTAGCCTGCACCCATGGGTCTTTCATTGTATTAATTTAAAACTCCCGAGAAGACATAAAGGACATAAAGCAAATAAGGAATAGCTTTAAACAGTTTCTGATTGTTCCTTTGAATGTAGTTTTGTCAATTCAAATTTAGGGATTAAAGTAAAGATGGACCGTTCCAGCACCTACTGTTAAGATCTTCATACTGAACCTTTTAACCAATTTTCGTTTAGGCAGATTAGGTCAATTTACCTTGTCCAGAAATATATATTTAAAAATATTTCTATCGAATATATTAAAATATTCTTACGTGAAATTTGTAGTAATGGTTAATTATGATCTTTATAGGTCGCTATATTCTGGATTGGTTCGAGGTTTTCTCGCTTCCATCTCTACCAACAAACGATAAGGACTTCAAAAAATGGAATATGATATAATTATCTATCTGATTAATGAGGCTTAAAAATAAACAAAAAAAAAAATAAATAACTACATTCTTATTACCTTACAGGAGTATAAGAACTCATAAAGATTAGGCTATTCATAATGTGTGGTGTTCATATAATTAATCATACACATAATATTAATTCGGAGAATAGTTATCTCAGATCATTTTTGTGCTGTTAAAGAAAGCTTTCAGGAAGATAATGTTTTTTATATTATTATATATATTTTTAGTATATATAAAATTAAACAACTCCGTAAATTTTTTAAATTTAACTATATAATGATATATTAAATATTAGGGTACTGTTTGGTTTAAAAAGAAGAATGGAAATGTTATATTATAATTAATAATATATATTAATTATATTTAATTAATATATATTATATATTATATATATATATTTATTATTATATAGATTAATTATATATATATTAATATTATATATATATATATAATATTAATATATATATATATATTATATTAATTTATATATTATATATAATATTATTTTTAATATATATTAATTTATTATTTTAATATTTATATATAATATATATATATCAGAGAGAGAGATGATATAAGATGAGTGGAAGTGAGGTAATATATAATAGACGAAATAGAGCAAGATAGTAATAGAGAGGAGAGATGAGTAAGATAATAAGAGAATATATATATATGAGGATAGAGTATATAGTATAGAGATATATAGATATATATATGAGAATTATATAGATAGTAAAATATATCATAAAAATATTAATATTATTTTTCTCATAACATGGTTTTTTATTATTTATAACTTTGATGCTTTTGTAATATTTATCTATTTATGCAACTGCAGGCATATAAATTCTTTACAAGGCGCGGGGTTGTATACTCATTATATACGTCCGATAGACAGGCATGAGAGCAATAGTAATGAATGAATATACTAATATAGATTAGTGATTTCGTAATATAATATTGTGTAGTATGTATATATCTGAATATAAAGAAACATCTATTATAACCTAAGTAAATATTTAGGTGGTAATATATATATATTATGTGATATATTTTACTACTTCTATACATATGATATTGTGTACATGCTGATAAACTCGCGCATCTCCCTCTTAAAGCTCTTTGTCTGGTCTACTCAGTGACCTCTGTCTTATCTAGTTTTTTATAAATCAATTATTATTTCTCCTCTTCATTTTTATGTCAAACATGTCACAAATGTATATTAAATGTGTTAATTTGGTTAATTATAATATATATTAATATATAATATATATTATTTAATGTAATTACTATGCTCTTAAAATATATTAACTATGATTAATTAATATATATATAATGAGAATTCTATTTTTCCTTTATCGTGCGTATTTATATAACATCTTTTATTTTTCTAATCATTATCTAATACATTAATTAAATTCTGCATAAATTGTTTAGTTAGTAATATATTATTATAATTTAACTATTAGGCTCACTTCTCATTTTGATTTTGGTGCTTTATAAATCAAATGTGTGGGCTAATTTAAGATTCTATTATAGTTTTTATGCTCTACATCGTCCTTAAATTATACACGGCTCTCAAGATGAAGGAAAGCTACACAAGCAGTAGTTGTTGTAAAATAGTGTTCACTAAGGCCATCTTGTGACCGCACTGAATAGGACTCATATGAGATTTAGTATCAGAAATGAGCAACAAGCCTTGATTATTTTATAATATTATACTATTATATATGAAATTATCGATTTAGTGCATCATTATATATTCTACTAGCTACTGTTTATATTTATCCTATCATATTTATTTATATATCTAATAATTTCAATAGTTTAACTCTTATTTTCATGAGATATAGTTGATATATTGTATTACCTCATAAAATTAATGAGTATTAATTGAAAAATACTGATGTCTCTCCAATTTATAGATTCTATATTAGGATTATCATTATTGTTTATAAGTTTTATAACTATCGCCACGCATTCGTTAATTAATAATATTTAATTTGATAAATTTAAGAGATAAGTGATTTTTATTTATATTATATTAATAATTAATAGAATTAATATGAAAAAATCATGGCTTTTTTAAAAATTCATTTATATTATAAGTTGATTATACTTATAATAGATTCTTAATTTCTCTCAATATAAATATTAGTGAATAATTGGTATTTTATATAAATGATAATATATTAATATATATATAAATTAAATTAAATATATATTAATAATATAAATTTAATATAATATATTAAATTAATATTATAGGTAGTTTACTTAAATACCATATCTATCTATAAATATTTAATTAATAATGGTATTAATTTTAGTACAGGATATAATATATAATATATATATCTATTTATACTAATATTAAGTTATATGTTATAAATATTATGTAATTTATTTAATATATATATTGTACTGATATTAATACATATTGTTTCTTAGATACATAATAAATAACAATAAAGAGAATAATATAACGTTGCAAATAATAACAGTAATTGATAGGAAAAGAAAATCACTGTACATTTTAGAAGATATAGAAATGAAGGATAATAGATGAACTTATAAATAATTGTCGATAAAGTTTCACCAGAATCATAACAAATAAACGAAAGTAGAATGTGTAGAGAAATTGCTTAAGAAGGGAGATTGCGCGAGGGTAATGAAATAATCGAGAAATACAATGATAAGTTACAAGATTTATGAAATAAATTTCTTATAATAGTAAATAATAATGAATAATCTACATCATAAATAAAAAATATTTTGAACATGAATTTAATTTTCCTTTTAAGTCAAATCGAGAGTAAATTATATAAGCCTGATAGTGAAACCCATAAAATAATGATTGATAGCCGAATTATTATCATTAGATATTATCATTAATTTTAAAGAATACTGTTCAAGAATATCGATAATAATTTATTTCTGGTATTGTCAAATATGCTCATTTTTGTAAGTCTTGAAATTTAAGGCAATCCCTTCTATTACAGCGTCTCACCAGATTATAAAGTCCATAATATAATGAATCTCGAAATGATAGTGGACTACTCCGGTTAGGTAATTAATAGAGTGTAGGAAATCGATAATAAAAAAAAAAGGATTCGGAATAATATATCTCTGTAGAATCGAGAGTGGACATTTGTCAGCAAACCACTGATTGATCTAGAAAAAGTATATTAACCTCCACTTACTTGTAAATCGTAAAATGGTTTGATATTAGAGATAAAATATTAATTAATTCGTTTAATTGCCGTTTTTTATTAATTATTATAATTTTTCTTTAGGTTATCCTTTGGTTGACGATCTCATTCCTTTCTGAAAATAAAGTTTCAAGAAAAGCAAAACTGAAGAAAAATTTAATGGTTTGAATAAATGGCTACTTCCTCATTATGATGTGTGGAATGAAAAACACATATAGCATCAATGTGTTATTGGTACGTTCGAGCTGGTAGTATTGAGTTATTGGTATAAAGTTAAATCGTGTTTTGATATTGATAAAATATATACTCATCTAAATCGAATATAATCTATTTATTGCACTTACTATATAAGGACCATGCAAGTAAATTAAGTATTGAGTTATTAGTATAGTCAATATTGTTTTGGCAGAGGTTAATCAAATAACATAAAAAATTGTCAAAGAGTCCCTATATTATGGAATAAGAAATTCTCCAAAACATTGATTGTTATAATAATAGATAAATTCGTATAAAAACGTTTGTTCTCACACTTTACGTGTTAAAAATCATACGTGTGACATAACTAGATTATTATATATCAGCAAGTGAATACAGCTCTCAAAGTGTAATTAATAATATGTCGTCTCTCTCTAACTTACTCTGCTCTATACTCTCATTTATCATATGATATATTGATTTATTAATGCCTTAATAGTATTGATATGATTTCTTGGCTCTATTTTAATTCTCTGTAAATGTGACCATAACATTAATATAATTTTTCAATGATTCCAATATTTAAATAGTTTTTGAGGATAATTAGATGATGTGAAGATGAATTATCATTGGTGATTCTACAGCTCTCAGTAAATAGTATTTCTCCTCAATAAAATGGTGTCTCTTGGTCCAATCATCAGGCTCTCTTTTTTGTCTAATTCTCTTTTTGTAACTATACATCTTACATAATTCTAATAGAGTCGCTTATATATTAGTTAGAGCTCAGTTTAGCTATTAACGTTTCTCTTTAATGCTTCATTAAATTACTGAGATACACTCAACTTAATCCGCGTTCTCTATATATACATTACACTTTTTAAGTTGTGGATATATAAGTGTCTCACTTAATTACAATAGTTGCAGAAATAAATAGAGTGGTGAATTATATAACACTCACTTCTTATGAAAACTTAATAATTAAAAAATTACTTCTGAAAAATTTCTATATATCCTATTATTAAAAAATTGATATTATATTTGAGATTAGATATGCAATTTTGTGTTCTTTGGAAAATAGGTGTAATAAAAGAGTTATGATTCTCAATAATGGGAGCTGAATAAGAAACTGATGAAAGAGTTTCTCTCGTGTCCTGCGATCAATAAAAATAAAATTACAAGTGCATTAATATTATCTAACATATTCTATATAATATCTTATAAAATAATATAGTATATTATAATCAATCAAATATAAGTTGTTTATTCTAAGCGTTGATAGAACATTCAGAGTCTATTGATTAATAAACTCAATTGTTCACCAAAAATTATTGTCGTTATTGACATAATATACATATGATTATTCTCCAGTAGTTTTATAATGAGATTTTGAGCGAAATCTTCCATAAATTACGTGTTATCATACATTAAAATGTTCGTTATATTTTCTATCATCCTCATAAAAAAAAAGGATATTTTAATTCTTATTATTCTTTGCATAAAACTCTGGTGAAATTACATAGGTTTGGGATTTAAGCCTGAAGTATACCTTGAATGACTCTACAGTCGTCTCAAAACTTTGAGCATATATTTCCTCAAGCATTTATCTATATTTGATGACTTCGAGGTGTTCAGCTGACACGCGATAGAGTACTTTGGTAATGGTATTATAACTTAAAGAATACTCACTTCATTGTGTTAATGAATGTAGGCGATTAATTCTTAGTGATACAAGTGGTAAGTATTCTCTCTCGAGTTATTGATAGTATCTGTGAGTGTTTGAGCACTTTTAGTGCTCTCAGAGTACATTTTTAATATTTGATACTGTAATAGTTTCTCTTTGGAAGATAAGTTATAGACGGCCTCTGTTCTCTCTACATATTTGTGCTTTGTATCTATGCACTCGTAGTGCTTTTTGTTGTTAATAAACATATACGTAAGAAGTGTTAGATAGAACTAGAGCAGTTTTCTTATCATACATAATTTTTGTAAATTGCTGCAGCACTTGAAGTACCGGCTATTTTTATGAAGACTGTATACTGTTAGTAATGTTAGTATGGTAAACTCAACGGCTAATTTTCCGGATGAGTAAAGGGAAAGTGAGGTATATACATTATTGGTTTCTAGGGGAAAATGGAGGCCGATATTCTCTCATTTAGGAGACCTTGTGGCGTTAGATCGAGCGAGAGGGAGATGCGCTTCTCGGAGGAATTCAAATGAGGGGGTTACACGCACCTTCCGATCAGATGAATGGAGGACCTGCGAGTGCCCGAGAGTATAGCGCTCGAATTGTCTCGGTGTGTGTCGAGGACTATATAGAAGATATGATCATAACAGCAAGTTGAGATGATAGTATTGTTAAGATGGACTCGTAGTTTTAAAAGATAAGAGAGAAGAAAAATATTAGGTGCACCTGAGATTCATTATTTTAGAGTGTGAAAGTTTCTGAGGATGTGCAAGGAGCGTTAACTCTCTGTTGTAGGTTTTAATATACGAATATTTTTTGTATGAATTCCATGGTTGACAGTGGAGGGTGTATCTAGAAATATATGTTTGTATCCTTTCTATGTATCTCGGTTACAGTGATGAAAATAGCTTTTATAGTTAGCACCAGAAGTAGCGTCTCTCAAGTTTTCACAGACCTCTCTGAATACGCTAAGCTACAAGCCTCTAATACGATGTCCTGATTATATCCTCTCAGTGATATCTAGATAATTATTTCATGACTGCGCATTGATATATCATATTCTCCTCACTACGCTATATTTTATCTCCTCGTGTGCATGTCACTATACATAAGGAATGTTAGTCAAAAGTTCTATATTAAAAAGCAACATAAAATTCAGTATTTTTTCATGTTATATTAAAAGATGTGTATTGATATTATTTAATATTTACTCATACTTAGACTTACTGTCTCTTGTATATAAAGTGAAATAACTAAATTCGAATAGTGACTCCGTTAGTAGTATGAGATTAGGATGATGTATCATAAATCATGTGTTGCACTACATATTACTAAAGTTATTTGAGATATGTCCTATTTAGCTGCATGAAACTTTTTGTAAAAGTGTACATACTACTAACGTGTATTTTCTATTATTATATATATCTATTATAAAGTAATTGCCAATCCATCACCTGCCCGTTCGTTAATTATAACTTTAATTATTTATTTATGCTATCCTGTAGTCTTTCATCTTGACATTATTTGAAAATATCTAACTACAGATTGGTAATATATATTTATATATCATATATAAGTATATATAATTTATATACTATATATACGTCGAGCGCTCTTGCCAATAATATATATATTGTCTACTGAATATCGGTTATATGACATTTATAATCAAAATCCATACTTCCTTTAACACTGAATAAATATCAAAGGATATTCATAATTAGCGATATCTAATATTATAATAGAACGATATAATAATTAAGAATTAATCAAATGAAAAATGTAGCGGCATATAACTCGAATTTTAAGCTGATATAATATTGATCATAATAAACATGCATATATATTATATAATTATTTCTCTAATATAAAACAAATTCCTATATGTCATAATATATTAATGAAACTAAATATTGAATAATATAAGTGAATAATATTGAAAATAAAAAATGGCAATAAATAAAAATAAGATAATCCTTGTTTATACACACCCAATTGAATTAGAGTCTTTTAGTGCATCAAAATTAAAATAAATCAATAATAAATAATATATGATTATGATTTATTTATAGGATTAAACGCTTTTCTCATTAAATTATACATAGGCTTTTGGATCATGTATAATTATATTTTTATATTTATATTAGAAATAAAAATACAGTGTATTTCCATTATTTATTTTTATTATTTTGTTTATAATGAATAATCATTTATTAATTAATAAGTGATTAACTATGGGTAATAAATTTGGTGAAGATATTTTATTATAAATAATAATTCATATCTTCTTTAAAAAATTCGGTGGTAGTAGAAGTGAAAATTGCAATAAATATATGTTATTTTCTAATTAAAAATTGTATTTATGAGAATGTAAAACATAAAAAGCATTGTACATTAATTTTTGTAAATACATCTAAATATATAAATAAGGGTAAACAAAGTAATAATATTGAATATTATTCATTTAGTTTAATATTAATAATATTATAATATAATACGGAACGCGGAAAATTGCGGTGATCGTTTACTTTACAATATTATCACATCTTATCTAACTTTTTTTATAAATAAGCACAACATACATTATAATATTAAATATAAAATAAGAAATAAAGAAATAAAAATATTTATAATAATTTTAAGATTATGTATTATAATATATTATATAAAAAATAATTTGAAAAATTAAAATGAACAATTAACTAATTCTAATATAAATAGTATATATATTAAATTATAATATATATAATGAAAGAAAGAAAAAAAAATTATCAATCATAATAGACTTCAATAATTATAATGTAAATTAATATAATTAAAGATTTTTAAACTTTATAAATACTAACTTAAATTATATTAATTATAATTTAATATATATATATTATATTATCTATTATATGTATTTATAATTAATCTATTGTTATTACTGAAATACAAAGTTCGATATTTATAATACATTATGTGTTTATGATTTATTTTGATACATCTTAAAATTTCAAACTGTAGTATTATAAGACGATTTGAATTATCACATACTATATGATTATCATATCTACATATATATATTGTCAATTAAGTAATAGTGATAGTCAATAATTTATAAAAAATAATAGAAAATGGATTTGAGTGAAAATCTACGACATGAAATGTAAATAGAGTTAATATATAAAACAGTAATAGAAGTACTTCAATTAATTAAGGTTCTTTCAACATAATCCCCAACTTTGTTAATTAACAACGAATGAAAGAATGAGTAGCTATAATTCATATTAAAAGTCTTAGTTTTTAGATCTACTGCTGTGAACAAGTTATATAAAAAATATTTTGGTAAGCACATGTAGAATCAAATAAGAGTGATGTACGAGAATGAAGAAGAATTATTCGTATTGATATGTGAATTTGTGCAGAAGAGTCGAGTGAGACCTGAGATCGTTTCGACTGTTGTGGAACTCTCATAGTAAAAAAGAATTCTCATGCGGAATTTGAGCTCTATATAATATAAATAATGTAGTTAGCATTGTGCGGTGGGCGAATTATGCTAGTATATCGATTATATATACAAATAACTGCATCTTTGGGAGGACATACTGTTTCTCTGGTATATACTTAAAAGTAGTCAACTTCTCCTCTCCCAGTGCCCACACATCACTAAACCCTCATGTAGCGCTGTAAGAATATTTTTCTTCAAAAAAGTCTAAATATAATCTAAGAATCTATGTCTATTTAATAAGAGATGAAATATAAAGTCAACGCTTAATATTGTATATTACACATTTTTCTCTCATTGTCATTGTTATAATTATTTTAGCAACTCGAAGACTACTATTTATAATTATTATTTTTAACATAATTTTTTTATATAATAACATAATTATATTAATATTTTATTAATAATACTTAATCAGTCATATATAATATATAATATTTAATATATCTTATTTATAATATAACATTTATAATGTATATGAATGAGGTTACTATAAATATTAATGATTTATTTTTTCATAATAAAAGGGTTAAAACTTTTGTAAAAAAATCTTAAAAAAATGGTAAATTGAAGTATATATATATAGCCTTTGAATATATATTATAATAATAGCATTGTTGATCTCATAGTATCTCAGTGGTAATAGTAGATATTCATCTCACATGTTGTACTTGCTATATAATAATATATAAATGCTATGACTCATATTATATCAATTGGGATAGCATATAGTGATATGTCTTTAGATACAATCTACAAAATAGTAAGTGTTCATAATCTCTATATAATTTAGTAAATAATGATAATAATATAAGACATTCTAAAATTTAAGTTCTTTTAATTGTGAAATAAAAGCTCTATCCTGTTCTTATCGGATACTATTATCAATCTGTTTAAAAATGCTTCACAAATTAGATACTCTTTATTTCTCAATATATACCTCTCCGGCCGATCTAGTCATCTCATACGTGCTTCCATTTGCATGCGAGTGACTTCGTAATCTTATAGCATATTACTATTATACTGCTATATCAGCGTGACTCCATAATCCAGCCTCATCAGGACATTTGCTAACTAAAAATAATCTGGCAAACTAGCGAGCTCTCTTTCTGAATATGCGTAATGTCTATACGCACAATTATTAAGTCGTCCTATCTGTGTTTACTCATTCGCTCTATAACTGCTAAAATGACTCAAATTTACTGAGCCTTAGGTTATCTACAGACACTCTGTCGAGTTAGGTATACCAATTTCGAGGGGCTCATAATATGATATTGTGTTCTCTTCGTTTGTCTAAAATGCTATTCAACACTTCATAATAATACCGGGCCTTTTGCTCGCTAATTTTTTTTCTTTTTGGTAATGGCGACCGATATCAAACACTTGTCATCCAAAGCTTGTATTTGTATCTGTTTTGCTTATTTTTTGTTTTTTGAGAATTTTGTGTAAGGCGACCTCAAATCTCAATATTTTAGTTCATTTTGATCTCTTTTCTTCTATATCTCATAACAAATTACAGTTAGATTATAATATATTCTCTCCTACTCTTTTAGTTTTAGCTCTACACTCTATCGATATATTATTAGTTCTGTGCATTCAACTATCTTCCAATTCATCTTACTTCGTTAATACTTCAATGCCTCTATACCTTATTAGATATATTTAAAATCACTTTTCTTCTCATAAGTGCTATACCTATGACACTACTCCTAGTGAATCACAAGGGCAAAACAGACTTAATACTAGTACCTCAGAGTCCATATACTTCATGACATTAACTATTTTAGTCATTACTTTCTTCCTACAATTAATATCTTTCATCCTAACCTAGTTAGAATACTGGCTCTCTATCTCACTACATTTACGCCCGGCACTTCTTTATATCATAAGCCATCTATTCTCACATTATTGGTCACTATGCTATATCTCAAGCAGAATCTTCTCTTCATTCAACTTCTCTCCATTGTCCTAATATTTCTAACATCTTCAAATGGCATAGTTTCACCCTTCTCTTCGTACATGTAAATGCTCTATGAAGATGTTTCATATCAATTGTCTTTACTGGAAATAGAATTTCTTTCAGAAATGAAACTCAAACCGTCCGTTGAGATTATTTAGTCCTAAACCATTTTCTTTTTTCATCTGCTCTCTCGTACCTCATCCTAGTCTATTATAATATATCATCTTTTCTAATACGGTCTCTACTAGGATTACTCTTCTCAATCTCTCGCATTTTTCTTCTCTATCTCTCTCCTCATATCTATAGTGTGCTTCCCCTTCCTGTAAATATTCTCAACTTCTGTTATTCCTATTTGATTTATTCTTGTCAGTTTCAGCTCCTAATGATGTCTATTTTCATTTCATACTCTCATACATAAGATCTTGAAATAAATCTTACATCGTCGGTTCTACTCAAATCATTCTTCAATACCTCTCCTTAAAGAGTAACGATCGATAAAAGTGAACATCGCTTCTATTAATTACTTTTCTCGGTTTACTCAAGGTTAGGTGATTGATGGGTTCAAGATAACATCTCTTTCTCTACTTAGCTCGATATTTATACGTGTCATTTATGTGAAAATCTACAATCATCACTTCCTTTGTGTGGTGTCATATAACTCATATCCTCTCTCAATATCAAAAATTCTCATAGGTACATCTCTTGTTTTGTGTGTGTAATAACAATATTAATATATCTGCCATCTTTAGAAGATCTACATCTCGGCGTTTGATCTCTTGTCTAAGATCATTCTTGATCTCTTTCATATTTTCTTCCTGCCTAATCTGCTAAGTTTTATTTATCATATCATATCTCTCATAGCTCGAGTGCTGCTCTACCTTAGGTTCGTCTCTCTCTCTCCTTTCCGATATGAAGATGTTATACGAATAGCTCTTACCGTGATGTTAATGATTTGATTCTCTGATTCATAGACGGGAGTTTCATATTGATATCTAGTGTCGTGATATTTCTATATACTAACTAATCTTTTGGCAAAACCACTCAAAAAATACAATAAAAAACACAAGCACAAAAACAAGTCACACAGCACAACAACACAACATATAATACATTACACATACAACGGTACAATCAATCATTCTAACTAGTATCAGCCTCTGAGTTACAGCCCCTTTCCATATCGTAGGACTGATTGCAGAACTTCTGAATATAATTGCATGCAAATTTTATTTTTTATGATCACGAGTAAGTATAATGTAAATTATCGCCACATTATAATCATTTATTAATACAGTTTATGTCTTCTTCCTTATGATTTTTCATAGAATCTAGAAGTCTGTTGAACGTAGCATATATATCATTTAATACTTTACTTTCATATTCATATCTTATAATTATATTTAATCCTCTCTCCTCCTCCTCCTTCTATCAATTATTCTTATCTATTCTTTCCTATATCATTTACTTTACTTCTTCTTATTACTTTATTCATTACTTATCTATCTTATATTTACTAATACTATATATCATTATATATCTTCGTAGTGTATGCTTCAAATTCTACTTTATTATTTGAATACTGAAAAGTTATTTCATCTCTTTAATAACTAATTAATGTATATACTTTTTCCAATCTAGTACTTAGTAGTCTTTCTTGTCGGTTTAAACATTTTCTGTTGTTTTCAGTTAATTGATTTGGGATTTCTATTCATAGATAAATGCACATTGTCTCCTCTCCTCCTCTACCGAGCTCTCGATTATAGTAGTGTATATCTCTGAGATCTTGTCATATTTCTTTCTCAAAAATAGTTACCTTATAAAATGTTCCATTTAATAATACAATCGCGAAATGATTAAATTTAGTTGTATTCAAAATAAATATTTGATATCATATATAGATATTTATTATTGGATATTATTTAGGTAAAAATAATTTTTATTTCACGAAACTCCTTATGAATTTTGATGAATATTCTGAGTTGAGTATAAAATGCTCTCCTATACGAATATTTAAATATGATGAGGATCAGGATATTTAGTTCTGGTAATGAATTTCATTCTTTGTTACTTGTAATGCGCGTAAGGCATTGTGAGTGAAATTTCAAATGAATTATCTGGAGTGTGGGATAGTCTTATATATTCGAAATCGTCCAATTTGGACGATACTAATTGAAACCTACGTAAACCCTTATACACTACATATAAACAAGAATTACTATATTTTAAATATAAATAAACACGGAGCACTTTATAGACAAATACTATGAGAGTATTATTTTCTCTTGGTGATAATTTATATAAAACTGTATCTAATATGGTCTCTTAATGATTTGTTTTAATAAAGTATGCCCGTTGATACCACTCAAGAACGTTTGTATATATATATATATATATATATATATATATATATATATATATATATATATATATATATATATATATATATATATATAAGAAGAATATATATATATATATATATATATATATATATATATATATATATATATATATATATATATATATATATATATATATATATATATAATAAATATATTTAAAGAGTGTTTATTCTACTCACACTCTATTAAAGTAAGTAATTAAAAACCACTAAGAAATAAAGAGGGAGATTAATTTTTTTGTACTATAGCTGAGACTTTTAATTAGTCTCCTCATCAGAACTAAGCAAAAAAAAATTTATTTTCATTGTTAGTTCTGAGGAGGAGACTGAGTTAAAGTCTCGAAATGTAAACTTCTTAATTTTTTTAATGAAATTTTAATTTCCCTGTTTATTTCTTAGTGGTTTAAATTACTTTGTTTTTATATATTGTATGTATATATATATATATATATATATATATATGTTATATATATATATATATATATATATATATATATATATATATATATATATATATAGAGTATATAGTATAGTTATATATATATATAGTATATATATATATATATATATATATATATATATATATATATATTTAAATAAATTTATATATATATATATATATATATATATATATATATATATATATATATATATATATATATATATATATATATATATATATATATATATATATATATATATATATA
This sequence comes from Trachelipus rathkii, assembly GCA_015478945.1. Lineage (NCBI taxonomy): Eukaryota > Metazoa > Arthropoda > Malacostraca > Isopoda > Trachelipodidae > Trachelipus > Trachelipus rathkii. The sequence goes on along the minus strand of JABUQX010045114.1, from coordinate 6,450 downwards.
TATATATATATATTCAGCTATTTGTCTATCTACTCGCAGGATGGAGGTCTTTTCAGTATACTTGCAGTCGCCACGGCTTTGAGCTTTCCTTTACCAATCAGGTCTGGAGAACTGGACTTTAGCATTCGCCAATCTTGTGTTTGGTCTCTTTCAAGGGCGTTTTAGGCCAAGTGTTATCCATTCCAAAATCTAATTTGTTCACCTGTCAACAGTTCTTATTGCAATATGTTCTCCCAATTCTATTTTAAACGTTTCTCCTTCCTAATGACATTTTATACCTTAGTCTGTTCTGCGATGTTAGTAAAAGTCCTTTTTTTTGGGGGGGCAATACAACTCATCTATCGTTTCATACCTATTTGCGCCACCCCAAGTGTTACATTGATTTCGTCATCAGGGCTGGGTTTCAATACATTTTTCAAATACCCTCCATTTAAGGCTTAGTGACAACCTGTTCTTAAAGAAAACACTAAATCGAACAAATGTCCGCCTGCCCAGCTCAGGTTTTCTTTCGATTTCCCCGACTCTATCAATTTCTCTTGAGATTCGCTGATCAAGATAAATTAAGATAAGATCATGGTACCGGTCTACTTAATGAACATTGCCTGGCTCTTCTTTACATTCATTATTAAACTAAAGGACTCGCCTATTCTTTGCAGCACTTGGATGTACCTTTGCAGCTCTTCTGAATTTTGTGCTTCAAACCTGAGATAATTCAAGTATTCCCCATTAATTTCTACCTCTCCTGGCATTATTCTAATCCAAAAAACATTCTCAAGACAATCTGAAAACAGTATAGGGGAAATTGTGTTCCCTGCCCACACCTTTTTTCCCAAACTAATTACTATTTTTTCTTCATTCATGTAGATGGCGGGAGTCGCATTTTCGTAAATTGAATGAAACTGTAAGCTGTATATACGCCTTTATCGTAATATGTCATTTGATAGTCGATGAAAGCAACGCACAGTGGTGTTGTGTACTCATTGTGTCTCTCAATGATTATTTGACCAACCTGGTTGTGATCCAAGTTTAAACATTACCTATTCTTTTTTATGCTGGGTTTCATTTTGATTTCTGACTATTCTGTTATGAATGATCTTATTGGACGGTAACTCTTAAGGTCATCCTGAGCTCCGTTTTATTCAAGAGGATAACCTCTGCGTTCTTCCACAAATCACTCCTTGTACTCTTGGACAACTTGAAAACAATTTTGTTGACAATATTCTGTGCAAGGTTTCCCTACCAGCTTTCAATGTCTCAATTAAATTGCATTTTTTACATGCCGAATTTTCATTTTTCATTTACCTTATAAAACATATGAAACTTTCTTATTAGATTCTATCGGTGTTGTTAATTACCTGATTTTTGATCTTATAAAAGGGCTGCTGAATAAATTTCTTTAATTCTTTCCTGCATTTCCTGTTTTGCTCCGCATATTCATCCATCATCAGAT